>JXSR01S025405.1:20237-38160 GCA_000969725.1 Ophiothrix spiculata
TTATTTTATATAAACATCTTTCTATATATTTTTTCATTAGAGGTCCATAGGTGCTTGGATGAAGACGGCGTAGTAACACTGAAAGATATTTGTGACCAGGACGCCATGTGTCAGACAATCAACAATGGATATATGTGCGGTAAGTTCATAGCAGGCCAGGTCTGTGCAGGAAAAATCTTCCCTGGAAGAGTCAGTAAGAAGTCTTGCATATGCTATACTTAAAAAACTTCCTTTCATGAATTTCTGTGTTTTCTTTGTTTTAATATATTGGTCAAATCTGACGTTTTTTGTAAGAGGGGGCACAGCATCTCCGCAGGCTTTTGCTTATCATTGTGCCTCCTCCATCTTGTTTGCTGTGTTTTGTTTCGGCTTCTGCTTCTGCAGATTAGTGGAGGAGAACCTCTAGATTGTATTTTAATTTATTTTTTATTATTGGTTTTGCTGTTTTTGGTAGCTTATAAGAAGTATAAATTGACCCTATGTGGTAAATAATTACGTAAAAACACTTCAATATCTCAATACAATCTGCAGTTTTCCCTTTAAACACTTTCATATTATTTTCAATGACAATCATGTATATACATGATGCAGGTTCTACTTATTTATTTACATAGTTGTGCTTGGTTGCTTGTATGATTCAGTCAATATTCCTTCAGATACTTTAACAGCCTGAGATTGTCGTGAGTAAATGAGTTGGGGTGGGAGTGTGGTTGGAAGTTGGAGGGATTGTGGTATGTGCGTGAGTGTGGAGATGATTTGAGAGGTTTGGATCAATTCATCAATCAATAGTTATTTAAAGAAATACAAACTAAATAAACGAATAAAATAAATAAATGAATACATAAATATCAAGCTTTTGAAATATTTAGAAAATATTTTAACATATTCTCTAATTTGCATTAAATTTGATATATTTTAATACGTGAAAATAATTCCGTGACTTGTTCATTTCCAGACCCAGCGTGTCCAAACGAGGCCAGCGGATACCTTCCATACGGCGAGAGACGCGTGATAGCGTCAGATAACTATCCCGCCACATATAGCGCTAGTCAGCACTGCAGATGGCTGTTCAGCGGGCCTGAGGATTCCGTTATTGTTGTCAAATTTGATGACACTGTATTGGAAAGAAATGATTTCATCATCATTGGAAATGGGATGAACCCCGGAATAACCAATTCAACATTAAGGTAAAATACAGATCTGATAAATGGAATATCCTGATTGTCAAAGCAAATCAACATACTTTGAGTCGGTAATAAAATTGAGACCACTATTTGCCTTTCTAGTTG
Source organism: Ophiothrix spiculata (assembly GCA_000969725.1). Lineage (NCBI taxonomy): Eukaryota > Metazoa > Echinodermata > Ophiuroidea > Amphilepidida > Ophiotrichidae > Ophiothrix > Ophiothrix spiculata. The sequence goes on from JXSR01S025405.1 coordinate 21,527, forward strand.
CACAATGCAACAATATATGTGAAAAAAACTTTAAAGCTAGACACCATTATTGGAAATTAAAGGGGGAGGTCAATCAATTAATTTATTTTTCAATATTTTAATTCACACAAATTTATCACGTAAATCAGTGGTGTTCCTCAAGGATCAATGCTTTGTCGATTCCTCCAGGTCATTCATTGACCTTCAATTATCAAAAATTCATCAACATTTTCAGAAGTCATTGAATGTCTTGATATGCAAACTAGGTATCTCGTGAATTTTCATATATTTTCATTAGGGCCATATCAGGAACTGTCCAAACTGGATTGCAATATGCATCTTCTGGCTCTGAAATGTGGATGACCTTTGACACCGACAATACCTTTGGCGAAAAGGGATTTCAGATGTCAGTTACATCAGAACGGTCAGATGGTAAGACAAATCTCTATTTCTAAGTATTTTTCGTACTTTATCATATTTTGGGAAGGTATAGTTTGGGACGGCACCAAAGAGAGGAGTAATGCATAAGAGCGTATTGGAGGAATTTTTTTCCCCTGATGTGTTTAACATCAACAAAATTAAGCAGTTTGACGCAAATTATGTTATGACATTATTTGGAGAGAGGATAATTTCAAAGTCAGATTTGCTTAAAAGATGACATTTTCAAAACAAACTGCCCACTCAGAATTGTTGCTTACCTCTCATATGGAAGTTTACAGAATAATCATGTTAACATATGAAGTAAAGGATTTTGCCAGAGTTAACTGGAGAATGAGGCCAGGCTGTGAATTATGGAGTGTCCTCTAGAAGGAAGCCTTGAAAAGAAAATACTTACTTTTTCAAATGACAATGATAGAATTGCAATTATATTATTATAGAAGTAAATTTATTTTATATAAACATCTTTCTATATATTTTTTCATTAGAGGTCCATAGGTGCTTGGATGAAGACGGCGTAGTAACACTGAAAGATATTTGTGACCAGGACGCCATGTGTCAGACAATCAACAATGGATATATGTGCGGTAAGTTCATAGCAGGCCAGGTCTGTGCAGGAAAAATCTTCCCTGGAAGAGTCAGTAAGAAGTCTTGCATATGCTATACTTAAAAAACTTCCTTTCATGAATTTCTGTGTTTTCTTTGTTTTAATATATTGGTCAAATCTGACGTTTTTTGTAAGAGGGGGCACAGCATCTCCGCAGGCTTTTGCTTATCATTGTGCCTCCTCCATCTTGTTTGCTGTGTTTTGTTTCGGCTTCTGCTTCTGCAGATTAGTGGAGGAGAACCTCTAGATTGTATTTTAATTTATTTTTTATTATTGGTTTTGCTGTTTAGGAACATCTAAGTTTCCTTCAAAAAAGTTGACGCTTTTGCTTCCGTAATCTCAAAACTTTACACACTTCGGATTATCTGATATTCTTAGTCACTTAGTAGACTGTATCCTGCGTCGTCGACCGGCTGGGCGCACTGATCACTAGCCAGACCGGAACCGGAAGTATGGCGCCCTGAGCTATTTGGCGACTGCGGAGTCAGTCTAGTCACTGAGTGCGATTTTACTTCCTAATAAAAAAGTTTGGCCATCCATTATGAGACGATAGATGACAGTGCGTTCAGCGTGAAACGCAGTGGAGCCGCGCGTTCAAAATCACAGCGCGATGCAGGTATACGCACACCTCCGGCGCGAACAGCTTTACTGGGTTTGGAGTATTTTATGTTTGAATAGGTGTGTACGTTTTTCCAATGATAATGTTTTTAGTTTTTGGCAATAATTTTCATCGTTTTTGGTTTATAAATGACTCAAATTTGTGACTAAGAATGAGAATAAAAGATGGCGATTCATTGTTTTGCCTGTCATCTATCGTCTCATAATGGATGGGCGTACATTATTTTTTCGTAAAATTATGAGACGATAGATGACAGGCAAAACAATAAATCTTATCTTTTATTCTCTAATTGTTCGGATATTGCCAGATTGCAGGACAGATACTTATGAAGGATTTACAAATGATAGCACAGCAACAGCAATATAAAATACTCAATGGAAATACCACCTATTAGCACTATTTAATTTTACTGTCAAACGATTTGAACGAAAAAATGCTGTTTCCAAGATTAAAAAATCTAAATTATCATTTGTAATTCCATAATACGTACTTGAACACATTTGAAATTTGAATTACATCGAATAATTTGAACTACACGAACATTGGAGCTTTTAACCAATAGTCGTTAAAATATTTACAATTTTTAAAATATTCTTATCGCCATTTTTAAAGAGAATACTTTGGGTGAAATCAAAATTCAAGGTTAATGTATAATCTATAGACTCTTCTTTTTATGTATGTTAAAAACTTTTATAGTGTGTCGTGTATAAGTGGGTAAAATCTTGAAACGAACATGAAATACACCGACACGATATTTTCGAAGAACAGTAGCCTTAAATTCACTATTCCGTATACAAAGAGACATAATATCTATGTTCATCATCATCCTTTGACTTCCGTGGAGATCCATGACACACATCTTTTCCAATTATTGTTATCACACATTGCACTTCCAAACTCATTGAAGTTCAAGCCAGTATCTCTACATATGGTATCAGGGTACGTTAATGGTCTACAGCCTCTGTTTGGACATGGCAGTCTCCAAAGAAGAAGGTCCGATATAATTTGGTCCTTGGCTCGAAAGCAGTGACCAGCAAACTGGGCTCTCCTTTGTGCCACGATTGTAGAGATGGAGGGTAAATCACCATAATTCTGATGCTTAGTTGGATGTTGTTTCCAGGACATATTTTGGACGCGCATTAGTAGCCTGGTGTAGGTGCCATCTAAGCGGTCTTGAAACTCTTTCTTCATAGTCCATGTTTCTGCGCCATACAATAATATGCTTTCAACACAGGCCCTGAAGAATTCAATCTTGGTTGCCCTGGTAATATCAGACTTCCATATGACATCAAGCTTGTTACAGGCGATCCATACTTGTCCCTTTCTTGTCAAGAATTATCTATGTTAGCATCCGGCAATGTCACAGAGATTGTTATTTGATCTTTATTCTAGAGTGTGAGGTTGGAGAGTACCAGTGCTATAACAGACGCTGCATCGATGGAGCTACGTTATGTGACGGAAACAGAGATTGTAATGAAGGCGAGGACGAAATCAATTGTCGTAAGTATCAGTGCTACACAGACGCTGCATCGATGGAGCTACGTTATGTGACCATATGGAAAAGTGGTCTCTTCTGCCTATACTCAAAATAACCCAATGATATAACATATAGGCAAATTGGTTTTTTTGACTTTCGCATGGCATAAGAAAAAAAATATGCATTATTTTTCTTAGCTTTGCCCTTAGTTCCAAACAACATATATTTAGAACCATTCCCCCGAAATCTTGTCCAATTCGGTTGAGAAACGTCGTCGTTATGAAGTTAGAACACTCTTGTCCCTGTCTAAAATAATCCACATTATAACATTGGCGGTATATGGTTTGCGTTGTTTTGGTCTATACCAAGGGTGCAAGGAGGCCCTCATTTTATATGTTCGAAACTAGTGATTGGCTGGCTCCGCTATTTATTCCAAGAAGAAAATATTAATCTACTTAAAACTTTTTAAAGTGTTGTAATTGGTCAATATTTGGCGCCGTTATGATGTAAGAACACATCCACAGTCACAAGACCTTTTTTTCGCTGTTGAGAAGTATAGCATGCAGAACAAATAGGTACCCATTCACCTGGAACAATCACTCACGGACGTGTGTGTGCATTTGTACATGTTAATGCTCAGTCATTATATGAGACGTTTCATTGAAAACGTATCCATATGGAAACAGAGATTGTAATGAAGGCGAGGACGAAATCAATTGTCGTAAGAATCAGTGCTACACAGACGCTGCATCGACGGAGCTGCATTATGTGACGGAAATAGAGATTGTAATGAAGGCAAAGACGAAATCAATTGCCGTAAGTATCAGTGCTACACAGACGCTGCATCGACGGAACTACATTATGTGACGGAAATAGAGATTGTAAAGAAGGCGAAGACGAAATCAATTGTCGTAAGTTTCAGTATTGACGGAGCTACATTATGTTGTGGAAACTGGGATAGTAATGAAGGCGAAGATGAAATCAATTGTCGTAAGTATCAGTGCTTCAGTAGACGCTGTATTAACGGAGCTACATTTTGTGACGAAAACAGAGACGGTAATGAAGGTGAGGACGAAATCAATTGCTGTAAGTATCAGTGCTACACAGATGCTGTATTGACGGAGCTACATTATGCGTGACAGATAAAGAAGGCGAAGACGAAATTAATTGCCGTAAGAATCAGTGCTACATAGACGCTGCATTGACGGAGATAATTTCAATACGTAGCAGAAACAGGGACTGTAATAAAGGCGAGTACAAGTTGTACACATCAAGTGTACGGTCCTATTTACCAAAATTAGATCCAAAATTTATGGAAACTGCAATATTTACTCTAAGTGTGTGACAAGAAATACTGCAAATTTTCAAAAGATTTATATTGCTAAAAAAATGAAGTTACAACACTGAACTTTACAACGGTTACTCGTTAGAACAATTACACTACAGGCTACAGCATGTCTCATAAGGTACTTTTTTCCCGTCGCTAAAATTGACCTAAAGTCTCAATTTACAATTTTTTTAAAATTCAAAATTGATTGTTTTAACGAATAGACTTTTCATTTTACTCCGTTTAGCACATATTCATCTTATGTGGTATTATAAACAAGGGGTTATGACAAAAAAAAACCCGTTGTTTCTGCCAAAATTCGAGTTCAAAAGGAAAATACACAAAATGTAACCGATAGCTTGCATCACAAAACGATTCAGTTTTGCGTATTTTAGGAACTACAACTACTTGCCCAAAACGTGGCTCAAATCAACACATAACCAACTATTTATATAATGTTTCAGACCTGCATCGTTCAGTTTCTAGTGTGTCTTGTCTATGTCTGATATCAATTTATAGGAAAAGCGGGTTTGAAGTACATGTGAATCGTCAAATTTTACCCATTAATTGGCATGAAACATGAAAGTGCTTGACGTTTTTAGTTTATGTCAACCGTTAATGGAAGTCATGTTGCTTTAAGACGTGATATTTAAATTTCGTAATTTCATTTTAGTATAGGAGTAAGTTGCTTTTGCAGTAACGAAATAACGTAAAAATATCATTTTAAATAAAACAACAACAACAAACACCTTAAACCAGGCCTTACTACTTGTGTGCGATATATTAAAACGTACTTTCTAAATTAACTTGAACGTAACAGCTTCTATGCATACTTTTGTTGAAATGATCATTTCCTATTTATTTGTATGAGTTAAATGATTTTCAAACAGATCGAAAGTGTCCGCAAGATGAGACTGTGTTTTTCATGGATTATGGACCAGCGCTTCGCATCCAATCGGCCGACTACCCGGACCAATATCCTGCAAATCTACATTGTCGATGGTTGTTTGAGTCTACAGAGGGCTCTCGTCTTGTTATCAAGGTGTGTTTTAGATTTTTTTGCACTAATGAACTGATGTGAATAAAGTATATATTAGATGCACTTAGATTTAACTTTAGTATATATGATAATCCTGGGACCATAAAACCTACGTAGGTTTTATGGTCCCAGGATAAACAAGAAAGTCAAAAATATTTTTCTTCCAGGTTATTGAATTCAACGTTGACAACAGGGGATCTGACAAACTTACTTTTGGGAGTGGCTCAGATTCCAGCAACATCCGGAGTAAAATAACAAAACTAACTGGGCAACTGTCGTCGGGCTCTCAATATGCATCAATTTTGAATGAGGCGTGGATGAAATTTGAAACAGATCGTGTCAGATCTGGTCCTGGATGGGTACTGGAATTGTATGCTGTTCGAGAAAATGGTTCGTCGATGCATGGTTGTAATTTTTCTTCAATGCTTAGCGTATAAATCATAGTATGTTAAGTATTTTTTTTAAATGACGTGCCTTCTTTCCGATAATGACTTTTCAATAATCTTCTTGTACTCAAGCTATCAAAAGCTTTTCCATCTTTGTTGTTACTACTGAGTCAATATCCATCCATAAAAATTCTAAATTCTAAAATTAATGGGACTAGGACAAAAGAAAATTCCTTAGGAGATTTTACATCATCTTCCCGTCAACTTTGATTGCGTAAATATAATGCGCTATGCCTGTGTAAAATGTAAGACAATGGCTTTTTGTGTTTTTGTTTCTAGAAATCGCCCCAATGTGATTGACCAACCCTTTATTTATCTTCAATATTTGGTGCTCATATATTAAAGAATATGGCAACCCCATGCTGTTATAGTATTAAATATTTAAAAAGCTAACCCACTTTTCCATACTCTTTATTTGCTCTATACACCTTCAGAAAATTGAAAACAATTGTTCTGATTACGTTTGAATACTATTCCTTTGAGCGAAGTACACTGAATGTTTAGTTGATAGTGGCTTTATAAACCATGAACCAATGTTGTCTTTCAATACGAATATTTTTTCAGAGGTCAAACATTGTTTGGACGGCTCAGGTGTGACGACAGTTGACGACATTTGTGGGGAACATGATAGCTGTGAAGTCGACAGCGACGATACATTGTGTGGTAAGGTTGCATACTTGGGGTCTCTTTGCTTAGACTATCATTGCCTTTGAGTCAACAAGAAACATATACTCAATAAAGCCAATGACCTACACCACTAATCATGCAAATAAGAAACAATGATACCAAGCCCGTATCTGGTGGTGGTGGTTTGGGGGGGGGGGGGATTGCGGGGTATCACCCCACCAAAACAATATTGGCAAAATATATACCAATAAGGCACACCTTTTGCCGCAAAGTGGCCAAAAAATAGCCTTTTCCTAGAGTAAGGGGGTAGATACAAATCCTTGCTACGGGCCTAATTATACACGTCTATTTAAGATTTATTGTGTGTGTGGCAAAGAGGAACAATAAGTATTGGTTGTTGTTGTTTTCTGCCATAACATTTGCATACCATATAATTACGTTTTACATGACATATACAAATTTAACAAAAGTATGTCAACTAAACACCATCGCATAATGACCCAGACAGTCCTAAGCTATGTTAAAATAATAATAATAAGACTTCAAAACTAACGCCGTTTTCTAACCTCTCTTCCCATAAACTGACCTGGGCTCAAGATGCGACGGGAAACTGTATAAGAAACGTCATCAATCTCATTATGCCAGTGATGTATTCAAAATGTGTCGAAGAATCATTCCCGGAATCATGAATAGATCTTTTACCCTATTGTTCCCAATTCATGACGGAATATCTTCACACATTCGGAAGGCTTTGACGCAAGAACCATGACGAAATGTATTTTGAGTCAGGACACAAAAATATTAAGAGAAATGCATAACTACTTCCTTTGAAGTAGTCATTATAATGATAGAGGCGCAACTTTTTGCATCATTTAATACACTATACTACATCTATCTTTGAATCATGACTCAATACAAGACAATTGCGTTAAGCCCTTTCGTATGACTCAAAAGTTTTCGTCATGAATTGGGAACCGTGCTTTATCACTTGCACTCTGGACAACTGTAAACAAATCTAAATTCTGCAGGCGATCGAGTCTTTCTCTCATTGAATTGAATGCATATCTTTGTGTAATCTGTTTTAGTTTGTAGCTCTGGAGACTTCAAATGTTACAATAACCGATGTATCCCAGCGGCGAAGAAATGTAATGGTGAAGCTGACTGCATCATTGGAGATGATGAAATTAATTGCCGTAAGTAAAAGACGGTATATATGTGTATAGTGGTGAATGTGAGAAATGCAACTTTTCAAATGCAAAATATTTTAATAGTCGCTATTAAGTTTTACCTCTAAAGTAACGTTTAAAGCGCACATTATTATTGGCAAAACATCTCTGGGGTTTTAAGTTACCCATAAAAATAAAATTGACCAGCCCTAGATAATTTGTTTCATATCAATCTACTTGTACTCTTCGCTTATCATTTGCCTTGCCTTTATTTTTAGTCTATAATAATCATGTTCTTCCCTTATGAACTTCTACAATTCAAATAGATGCCAGTTGCCCCGACTCTGACGACCCAGTAAACCTTGAGTTCGGAACCCGGATTGAGATAAGCACGGATGGCTACCCGGATAGTTATGGCCATAATATCCATTGCCAGTGGTTGTTCAGAGGTCCTACAGACTCTGTTATCGTTGTCAAATTTAACGACTTCCATCTGGACATCCAGGGAGACAGAGTAACGATAGGTAAGTTTGTGTCAGATTATTTCTAAAGCAAGATTTACTCACAATAGACTAATATCAGTTATGAACCTTTTCAGATATTAAAAAAAAATAAGTCTTAAAGAAATCTTCATAATCTTGGAAGCCTTCAAGTTTTAAATTGTCAGTCTCAAAGATAATTTCATTTGAACACAGATACAATAGGAGTCATTCCTTTTGACCTAGAGAGGTAATTTGTAATGTACATATTTCGATCTGTTGTTTTGAATAACTAGGTGATGGGTTCGACTCAGGAGATGTAACATCTGTTGTAAGAGAGTTGACAGGCGATGAGTACCCAGGTCGGCAAGAGTCGTCCATTACGTCAGAGCTGTGGATGACTTTCTTTTCAAACTCAAGACGAAATGGAAAAGGCTTTGCTGCAGAGGTGTTTGCTAGACCTTCTTCAGGTAATTCAAAAATAAGAAACAGTCATATTTATTACGAAATATTGCGAGCCTGGAGGTAGGGGGCGGTACTTGCATTACGGGCATACGTATATGTGCCTGCCTTTTGGGGTAGTATTTTTACAAATTTTACTATAGTGATGGGTGGTTTTCGTTGAAGATAAATGTGCCTAATTTCTGAAAATTGGGAGAATTGTGAGAAGTTTGCTCCAAAAGCACCCAGTTTCAGTACAATTTTGGCGCCTTGATACTAAAAGTGCATCACAAAAAAGACATCGAATTTATGATTTATGAAGTTATCACTTCCAACGATGCCTTGCGATCTGCATCAAAGTATATACAGTGGAACCTCGTTAACACAAAATCACTAGGGCCAAAGAGCTTAGTTTGTGTTATCAGGATTTTGTGTTATCCAACTGAATTCACATAGGAAATCAATACTTGGGACCCAACACCCATTTTGTGTTATCAGGGTTTTTGTGCTAACAGATTTTGTGTTAATGAGGTTCTACTGTATACAGTTTGACAACAACATACTAGTATTGCAATTCTGCTCATCATAGAGTGTAGTTATTGTATATAGTAAGGGGCCGCTTAAAAACTCAACCGGCGGCTGACCGCCCGGAACCGGCGCTTCTAGGTGGTTGCCATTGTTCAGAACAATAGCAACAGGCCGGAACCGGCGGTTCCGCGCGGTTAACCGCCGGTTGAGTTTTGAAGTGGTCCCTAAATAAGTTTCATCGTATGATCGTATCCTTCGCCATTTACTGTCCAAATAATTTGCCAAATCAGCAAAGTTTTGCGATTAACACTCTAAATTGCTATTTTGAATTTCTCTAACATTGTTTGCGTTATCTTCTCTCAAATCATCTGCTATGATTTGATATCTTACCCCACAGAGGTTTACACGTGTATAGATGACGGTGGAGTAGTCACACAAGATGACATCTGCGACTCAAACATCAATTGCGAACACAATGCCAATAGTTTCAACTGTGGTAAGGGATTTGTATCTATCTGTTTGTGACAAAACATTGATGCATTTTAAACTAAGAACAGTAGCTAACAGGCTGGGTGTCAAGGGGACAAGACTGCCCCTCAGACGGAAAAACTTGCTAAATCAGTTGGGTTTTTTACCCTCTCAGCTTGAAACTCTAGCCCGGTCAATTGCAGTTCTGAGATCATTAATTACGTAATTATGTACCTTAACCGGTGAATTTTCCAGATGGTCTGTCTTTTTTCTGGGACTGGGATTATGTCTATGTTCTATACAATACTGACACTCTGAAATGCAATTTATTGACACGATGCTAATAATTCTGCTCCTTTGCAACGAGGAATTGACATACATCATGACCCCGAAAGGTCAGAAGGTTCAACAATGACCCTTATTGAGAGTTAGTCAATCAGGTGAAGGGCACCCTCGTTCTCCGTAGATCATTTGTGCACTATTAAACCCTATGCTTCGTAGGGAACACTAGCACTCCATACGTGATGTCGTGGCTAATGACTTGCATCGTGTTCCGTCCCCTTCAATGTTAGGGGGCTCCTCCTGTACTGACGAGTCGGCAATTCGATCAGGTTTGCATCCAATCATCGATATCATGTTTGTTTTGGAAATGTCAAATTTGTCTGTCAGTGTTTCATATTTTGTGTATTAATTTAACATTATTTCTCATTGTAGTATGCGATGAATCTCAATTCCAGTGTTACAACACAAAATGTTTGGACATGTCAAAGCGATGCGATAATAAGATGGACTGCGAACTCGGCGAGGATGAAATCAACTGTCGTAAGATATCTATACCTCTTAAATATTGCACGAGTTTCTTAGCTTTCGAATAAACCCCAGAAAACCCCATATAGATTATGGAACGCACACTTCAAGTACACGTTGAGGGTAAGAATAGTAGGTCACCACTAGTCTTACTGGTTTGCATGTTGCAACCTTGAACAAGATCCCAAGTTAAAGCTGAGAACGAAACTGACTGTCGATGATCTGATGGAGTTAATTGAATTCGTACTCATGACCACTTATTTCACCTCCAAAGGACAAATGTACCAGCAAGTAAAAGGCGCGGCCATTGGGAGTCAGCCCAGTCGGGTCAACCTGTTTATGGAGTGACTACAAGAACACGTGTAATTGAAGGAAGCACACCAGTAATTCAGGGAATGTACGTAAATTTATACATAACTTTTCAACGGCTGATTACAAACCTTTTAGGGAACTTCTAGTCGTGATACTGTCAATGAATTAAGAATCGATGAAATTTTAGCATACGTTTCAATGCCGGGAAAGAGCGCCATTTGTATACGTGTTCCATTTGTAACCCTCCTCACGCAGTTCGGGCTCTTTTGCATATGACGGCACTACTTTCGTCGCGAGAAACTTAAATTCATTAATGATACATCAAAATGAATATGCACGCTCTAAACTTCCAGTTTATGGTATAAATATCATCAAAGAGCCAAAGATGGTCTCAAACGAGTCCAAAACATGACCTGATTGCATGTGCTTTCAGGGACTATTCCTCAACAGCACACCATTCGTGGAGTGATTTACTGTGTGCCCCCTTCAGCGCGATTGCAATGGCGAATGTGTCCTTTACACTAAAGGATAGTGTTATTTTAGATACGCGGAGCATACCCGAAAATATGTTGCACTAAAGTGATATTTAAATTAAGCGTATTTTGATCTAAGAGTTTTCTTTGACCATATCTAGACGGCCAATGTCCAGGCGAAGATACAATACTACTTGAATACGACACTGTACAGACAATTTCATCTGCTAACTACCCCGAGGACTATGCTAATAATATGTACTGCAGATGGAAGTTTCAAGGCCCGCCAAATTCTGTCGTGGTCGTGAAAATTATGGATTTTGATCTCAACAGGTGAGTAGGTCAATTTTTCCTTTTACGGTTAAAAATTTTCATTGCGCCGTAAAAAAATGTCGTTTTAGAGGGAACTAGGGCTGACAAACGCTCTGAACTATTTAAGGGATGACTTGGTGAAGCATTGGTTCACTCGCCTTTCCCAACCAAACCAAGGTTGTCATAAACTTGTTAGTAGATCCATACTCGTCCACGTTGGATTTCTCCAAGCAGTTGGGCTTCCTCCTGTATCTAAGATCAAAAATTCTTTCCATTATTCTGCATTTCTTAGTCCAGAGGCATCCCTTAAATTTAATGCATATGTTCTATTGGCTTTAGTCTGGCTGTTCTCCGAATCCGCCGAAGGGCTCTTAAATACATTTATAGAGTTTCTAGTAGAGTAGTTTCCACTGGTATTTTGATCACTGCACTTTATTTACAAACACTATAATCCAGTATTACTGCTAGTTATCATTTAAGCAAGGCCAAAATCCGGGGCCAATAAGTTTTTTGATTTTTATCGCTCTGCAAAATTCCCTTATTTCTGGATTTGTTATTCTTGGAATAGAGATAGTCCACAGTCCTGAACTAAGTTGGAGTTTATAAAACCTAGAAAAACTAGTCCGTGGAATAAATTTATTATTTTGTGTGTGAATGACGTCACCAATGGAAGAACTAAAAAGTCATCCCTAAAAGAAAGAAAGAGTTCTTTAGGCTGATAGCCAAGGATAACCCAAGAAAGCCTCTAGATCTTTCTTTAATATTCAGTTTTAGTACAGGAGGAAAACCGGAGGGCCCGGAGAAAAACCTGCGGAAGCGAGCATGGACTGAAAACCAAATGCACATAAAGCGCCGGGCGCGGGGCTCGAACCCGGGACCTCATGGGTGCAAGGCGAGGAAACTACCGCTGCGCCAACCCGCTTCTCCTGGAATAAAGTTATTCCCCTTTTGTGAATACGGGTCCTTATGTTTGAATTTAACACGCATAAAATTCAAAGTGTCTTTCAAACTTTAACTGAGTGTCTAGATACACTTCGTCATTTTGGTTTTCATTTTCATTCAGAATTTTTCTCATGGTGTTAAATTTTCACCACTATGTTAAATTTTCATTCGGAATGAACATTTTCATTTTAATTTTTTCATGGTGTAAAATTTTGCCATGGTGTACAATGTTTTATCATTCACCAAAATGTTCATAATGTTGAAATAGTTTTAGCATCACGACACATTTTGCAATGATTACTCATGAGTAGTATTTTGATAATTTATAGTATTTTACTTTCATTAGAAATCGTTGTTTATATAGATTTCTTTTTGAAGAAAAGATTTGCTCACTACTTTTTATTTCTCCAATGATAAAAATTTTCATTTGGAATGTTTGCCAGTGTATCAATTTTCTAATATTCTAATTGGAATTTCAGTAGATTATTCCGATCGATAATATTTTCTAGAGATTCGATGTCAATGTGCAATGAATTGTCTGGATTTTACAAATGGCAAAAATGACAAACTGTATCTAGTTCAAGTGGCATAACACGAGATTCACGTATCATTAAAAGTTGATTGAATCGCCACCAAGCATGTGATGATAGTGATATAAAATTGGATGGATTGAGCATGATACAAAAAGATATTGGTCGAGCTATGAGTTTTACGAAATATCGTGCGAGACGCGCAGCGTCGAGCTCGATATTTCTAAAACTCATAGCGAGACCAATATCTTTGAGTATCATGCGAAAAAATCCATCCAATTTTATCATTATTATGTTCAAAATCTAATATTTTGTATCCTGTCCGATATCCCTGTCCGACTTTTTTGGAAATCGGACAGCTCAGAACATAATAATGGATCAATTCGGATATGTATTCTCATATTCCAGGTTTGGTGACCAGATGGTCATAGGGAGTGGCAACTTCTCCGGGGATTTATCTCGACTATTGATAGAACTTACTGCCAAAGTACGATCTGGTATACAATTTGCATCGGACGAGCCAAACTTATGGATGACATTCTTTTCTAATTTTCACGGAACTGCAAAGGGATTTAGATTAGAAATTTTTGCTCAAAATAATCAAGGTACTAGTATCCATTCCATATAGTTTTAACATCATTTCAACGTTTACGCAGTACGTGTAAGTCGGCGCACTGCTCATCGCGCGTCAGGAACTTGAGTACGTGCAATGACTGGCGTTTGGGAACAGTGAAAATGACAAAGCAACAAATATTTAATTTTGCATTTTGCTTTAGATTCTGCTAAATATTTTTATGAAGATGATTATTTGTTAAATTGAAAACTTAATTCATACGTTTTCAGGGAAAACTCTGCATGGATGCATCGTTGTTGATTGGCGATGAACAACTCTGTAGCGTGTTTGAATACCTAATTCATTTATTTTACATACCCCATTGCATTGTGTCCTATAATTATAATGATTTCTCCTTTTCGTTTTCATTTGTAGACGTATACGTTTGTTTTGATCAGAGTGGGGTCTTGACGAAGAACAACCTATGTGATGAAATAGTGAACTGCATCAGTGAAGCTGACGAACTATCATGTGGTAGGCTAAGTATAAAGAAAATGATGATGATGATGATGATGATGATGATGACGATGACAAAGATGAAGAGGACAGCTAATCATGCATTTATAAACAAAAGGCACTAATGAAGTTTCTATGATTTCATAATAAATTAGTTTGCAGAAGTGATCAGTTTAGATGTCTAAATGGTAAATGTATACCTGACGATTATAGATGTGATGAGAACTACGACTGCAGCGGCGGCGAGGATGAGGCTAATTGTCGTAAGTCACAGTCGTTTGGTAAATCTAATCAACATGGGAAATCATATCAAATCTTCAGTCTATTAGAATAAATGTTTCTGAAAAATCTACCTAATTTGTTAAAGCATATTAGTGTAAGGCCCGGTCCAGACTCCACTGTCGTATAGAATATTTTGCTTAGAATATTCTATGCTGACGACGAAATGATGTAGGTCATCGATTAAAACTCACAGTTTTATTCGATGACCTACGTCATTTGGTCGTCAGCATATAATATTCTAAGCAAAATATTCTATACGATAGTGGAATCTGGACCCTGCCAAATACTTACTTTCCAGCATAATTCTTGCTTGCTCTGACTGATAAAGAATCAGTAGTTCAATATATAAGAAATAAAGATCGACTTTGTTTTAAAATTCAGCGGATCTATATAGCCATTTCTAGTGGCTGTTGTCTTGAAATACTTGCACACTACACAGAGAACTTGGGAATATTTTAACTCTTGCATAGAGTTATGTGATGTGCGTAAGGTTTCTAATCAAATAATCTTTTTCTAATGCAGTAAAAGTATTTTTGTCCTATAAGTGCATTTCTATGAAGAAGCGTTAGAATCAAGTGATGTAAAAATTTGATTTGGTAGCCTGCCACGTGAGTCGCTGCATACAAATAAATTCTTATGGTACTTAAAAAATACTTGGTCTGTTGCAAACATAATTTTGCATATTGTACTATGCATAAACATTGCGATAATTCAAAAATGTGTAAAACTAATGTAGATGAAAGCAAATTTTACAGTGATGCTTTCAAATATTGGTTTTTGTAGAAATGCCACGCGAGTCAGAATAGAATGGCTGTAAAGAATATCTTGAAAATCGTTACCATTTCACCATTAAGACCTGCACTGGTCATGTTGCTTTAGATGCCAAATTCTATACGGCTACATAATACAGAAGCTGATATTTTGATCACATTTCCTTCACAGATGAAGATTGTCCGATAAACACAAATGTTACATTAAAGTATGACACGCCTACTATCATTCAATCAGCCAATCGCCGAGGCCCTTACAGCAGTAATCTCTATTGTTTGTGGCTCCTTATGGGTAAGTCAACCAGATATGTCAGACTTAAAGGAGCTTGGTCCGATTTTTCAAATTGTGGTTTTCAATATCATATAAAAATTGCCACTAAAGAGTTCTACGTTTTAAATTTCAGCTGAATCGTCAAACTGTTTTTATTTTATGTGTGATTTAGTATTTAAAAGCTGCCTATCTTTACCATAATTAGACAGATTTTCAGACATGACTCCAAAACGGAACATAACTAAACATGGGTTATGATAAAAATATGAGCAATATTTTGGTACCAAAATCTGTGAGGAAAAAAAAGTTGGAAAATTTTTGAACCATGTCCTTTATTTAATCTCCGTACATTCCAGAATGTTGTACATGACAAACTTCTGTAATACCATATTTTACAGTGTACATTGACCACCAATTTCCCTGTAATATTTTTTTCTACAGAATTAGTAATTTCCCTGCGAAGTTTCTTTTTAAATAAATTTGCAGGAAAAATACTAAATTCGACAGGGAGAATATTAAAGTACCAGGGAAATATGTAAATTCGACAGGAAAAATACTAAATTCGCTGGGAAATTACTTAAGTCTGTAGAAAAAAAATAAATTTTACAGGGAAATTGGCGGTCAATGTACACCGTAATAATTTTTGTGGCAGTTTCTTGTTGTATTATTAAACATGAGGGCGACTTTTTGTCTATATAATTATAAGATTCCAATTTTTTCCTAAAATCTATTGTAAACAAAAGTAAAGCAAGTCTTTTTACATTCATTTTTTCTTTCTCTTGGTATCAGGTCCATCTGATTCCTTTTTAAAAATCAAGGTGCTTGAATTTGAATTGGAGTCATTACGTGACACTCTTAGAGTCGGATATGGTTTAGATCCTGGTAAATCATCCACGGTCATTGAGGTAAGATCATTGTAGGCTACGACTGTGCTTTTTAACTTTAAGTAATCATTATAGGCCATATTTCTCGATTTTATTTGTGAGACACTCGTCCGATGTGCTACAAAACATATAAAACGTAAAATCAAGCTTTTGCAACACGGACATAAGAATGTGACTCCATCAAGGACACGAACGAAGATGGGAACCGAGTTAGGGGCGGCAGGTATCTCTTGTGACGTTTAACAGCACATGGTATAATGTATTTCTAGAGGAGTGGAGTAGGTACACTGTAAGAACGTTGGGCAAATAATTTACCCAACGTTGGTTCAACTATGAACAAC
>JXSR01S025409.1:5950-19621 GCA_000969725.1 Ophiothrix spiculata
GATATCGATTACCTCAGCGACATGTAGCTTTGCCGCTACGACAACCGGAAGCGGCAAGTTTTTGCAAAAAATATTCGTCACGCAGCGACAAAGCTGCAAAGCGACATTAGTATGAAAGCAGCATTAAGCTTAGTAGTCCCCCTGAAATGGTAGTCCGCCTTCCATAGACAATACGGACATGACGGAGTAAATTTAAAAGCGTGAAACTAATGTCACTGAATGTTGCGTGAGAGTTGTTAGCCTATACTTTAATATACAACCCGGACAATAAGAATGGGGACCTACATTCCTGCTACACCGGTATATCATTTAGCCTCAACCCAGTCACTGCAGGCCTTGCTCGAGAAACACATTAAGCCAAAAAACACTGTTTTTGGCTTGAGGCAAGCTGTAAGGGGGAGCGGGTTGGCGCAGCGGTAGTTTCTTCACGTTGCACCAATGAGGTCCCGGGTTTGAGTCCCGCGCCCGGTGCTTTATGTGCATTTGGTTTTTAGTCCATGCTCGCTTCTGCAGGTTTTTCTCCGCCGAGACTCCGGGTACTCCGGTCTTCATCCTGCATTCAAAACTGAATTTAAAAAACATCTTGGAGCGCTGTTGAAGATAAGCTTCCTTTAGCTTACTTGGTACCCAGTACCAAGTTGGGTTTCCTTGGCGACAGCCTAAACAAGGTTAAGGTGATATATTACAGCCTATCACATAACGCGTAATGGGTATTTGTGCATAAAATGAAAAATACTAATTGTACTTGAAAAACCAGAAATTGCTTTTTCCATATTCATGAAAGGAACCTTTTTTAATTAAATTTATGAAAATCGCACTGTTCGGATCAGGGAAATCAAGCGGTATGTTTCATTTGTTTACATTGGTTACCATATGTAAACATATCTTCAATTTCAAACATTATTTTTGTGTGACTAACAACTTCGGGAAGTGTTTATATTCGGTAAATTTAGTATAAATATCCTTTGTCATGTTTGTGGAGTGTTGCAGTTCGTATTTGATAAATATGATCATTTTTTGGGATATTGGGTATAGTGCACTTATGTGATAGGTTTGATTGCAGAGCTTGCTTCTGGCAGTGGTACCAATACCACTGCCAGAAATTTCGGGTAACACAGGCCTTCCTATGTACATACTTCTAAAAGTCATGATTTCAAGAAATTGGGAAAAGGTCAAAACAGTTTGACCATCAAATAGGATGAAGAAAACGTTCATTGACAAGAATGAGGTACTTGATCATCTAAATAATCCATACTTTAAAAAAGATCAACCAAAAACGATAAAAATCACTTCTGCAAATGCAGTAAAAATCGTATTCTACAACGTGGTTAAAACAAAAACATTTTCCATACAATAATATCATGAGAAATCTGGACATTTCATACCAGAGACACTTCATACACATTCAATATTCATACCTCAGATTAATACCTTATGTCATGTTTGTATGTAAAAAAAGGGCTATAATGTTACATGTATAGTTTGTTAAATTTTCTGAGTTAGAGTGGATGGGAAATCAATCATTTAGGCTCCTATAATTAGTTAACAAAAATGACTTATTGGGATTCGTTATAATGCAATTTTCATCATTGAATGGTATGTTTTTAAGTTCAAATTTAAATTCTTATTTTTAAAACAAATTTTATTCCATCTTATTCAAACATACTTTAATAAACTGTTCTTGAAATATGGGTATGAACTGTCTCGGGGATGAAAATGACCAGGTATGAAGTGTCCAGGATTCTATCATATATCATGACATGATGAAAGATCATCGAGTGGCAGGCGACCGAGGAGGATGTCCCTACCCGAGCTCAGCTGCAAAATGTTTCCATGTTTTCAGGTGTTATACAAGCGTTGGATGTAAGCAATATATATAACCAGAGTTTTGGACATTGAAGCAAACCAGGAATAAAGTTTTCTTGGATATTACTTGAACAAACCAATCAATGGAGTAACTCGCCAGTTCGAAAATCCCGCTACTCATATCACGTATGTGGTAAATCGCGACAAGACCGACCAGTTCGAGTAGATAATAACCAAGG
This sequence comes from Ophiothrix spiculata, assembly GCA_000969725.1. Classification (NCBI taxonomy): domain Eukaryota; kingdom Metazoa; phylum Echinodermata; class Ophiuroidea; order Amphilepidida; family Ophiotrichidae; genus Ophiothrix; species Ophiothrix spiculata. The sequence goes on from JXSR01S025409.1 coordinate 7,996, forward strand.
CGTGGATATATATCCAGGCCTGTGGCAAATCAACTGGACGCAAGTGGTCTCAAACAACACAATTACATTATTTTAAGGACTAAGAAGAGAAAATCGCTGTCCACGAGGAAAAGGGATAAAAGGAGATATAAACTTTGGAAGGAAACACATGTTGAACAAATTACGAACACAGTGCAAACAAGATCATCACGAAAGCAGTCGCTTTCAACTGTGATTAAAATGGCCATCACAGACCATGTTGCTTTGAACAATCAAGTCATTGGATGGTAGCTCAGGAGGTGAGGGTCGTAGGCACTGAACAGGACAGATACAAGAGATGGGTAAAGGAGCCTATACAAATTAGGAAGAAAGGGGACACCACCATGAACCGAGACGAGGGCAGTATCAACTTTCACATATTTTTGATGATGTACTAATTCCAAGGAAACTTGATGTCAAAAGATCGTGCAATACCGTCGCTAGGAGACCGTCAACTAGCATCAAAATTGGTACTTCCATCTAAGTGTTGAAAAAGACAACATGTACAGCTGTTGTCGAAACATCCACTGGTGAGTGCAACGTACTGGATTAGGATATAGAACCTTTAATATATTGTCAACTACCAATCCTGATGAATCTATTCAATGTTAGTTTGTCTTATTTTTCGTGAAATTTAACTTTTCACCCTCATCATGTACAGTTGGAATTCTATTGTATCTCTTCAACCACAAGTCTATGGCTTGTTGTTTTTCTTTCAATTATAGCTCTTCAAAATGAAATATATTTCATGGAATCATGATTATCAAAAAAACTTCAATTTTTATGTAAATATACAGATCTACGGTACCCTATTTGATGGTCAAAATGTTTTGACCCTTTTTTCTTAAAAAAAGTCATGACTTTTACATGTTCACCTCGATTTCCTCCGGCCTATGTATGTACATCAGAAGGCCTGTGTTGAGGCTAGCACCCCACAAAAATGTTAAAAATCCCTCAAAATTCCTCTCCCAATTCAAGAGCCGCTGAGTGACCTAATACCGTACATCTTGTTTGTCTTGTCTTGTGTTGATACTGTCCAACGCCCCAAATTGGAGCCAACTGGACAGGACAGTGACGTTTCGACAACAGCTGTTGTCTTTTTCAACACTTATGGTGTAGAATGTAAATTTATGCCTAGATGGAAAAATGACAGCAATATTGCAGATATAGCTTTGTTGCACTCGCATGACGATATTATACCTATGTTTTGTTTCAGCCATGACTTAGCCTAAAGTCTCCATGCAGCTTCATGATGTCAAGACAAAGTAGCACATCAGTTCAGAGAACTACAGAACAAGATGACAGTCAGGTACCGTATATATAAAGGCTTGGTTAAAAAAACTGTATTTTGTTATGTCTAATTTTCTATGTTATGTAATTTATGATATTGAAATAAAGTTGATCGATTGATTGATTGTTATTTTTGTGACATATGAAGATGCCCTAGCTCTTAGATTCTTGGAGCATGTCCATGCATGCATTACTAAAATACAAATTAAGTCTCCAGAAGATCACCCAACCAAGTCTCAGATGGTGATAGATATTAAAAACATCATAGGCCTATTATAGAAGCAATTCATTCTAAGTTGCTTTGCATGTTGGATGTACAGATTGAAGTATTCAGTAAAGTAATAAGCAGTCATTTTGGAATTGATGCTGGTATTGGTACTCATTTTAACTCTTGGTCAAATTTTGGTACTCAATTTCCGACACGAGTTCTAAAGCATATGTACAATGACTCAACGAGTACCAAAACAAGTGCCAGTTCCAAACCAGTGCATTTCCTTTACAATGAGTGATCCAGCATATCCTTCATGTAAACTGTATAATGCTGCTTTCATACTTGTGTTGTTTTGCAGCTTTGTCGCTTCGTGACGTATATTTTTTGAAAAAACTTGCCCCTTCCGGTTGTCGTAGCGGCAAAGCTACATGTCGCTGAGATAATCGATATCGGGAAAATTTTGTCGCACGACAAGATTTTTCAAGTTGAAATGAATTCAACTTTGGGAGCAACATGAAGCGGCAGAGCACCAAAGTGACAAAACTGCAAAGCTACAAAAGTGTGAAAGGAAGCAAGCGACAGAGCTGCAAAGCGACAATAAGTACCGTATGAAAGCAGCATCAATCTGGAGAGCAAACTTTTTTAACATGCAAATTTACTTCAAGGCTTTACTAAATCTATAGCTAGATCTCATCTTCATTCAGTATAATTCAATCACCCTCCACAAGTGACAGCAAATGGTGCTCTTTGCATAGTGTTAGCTATATGGTTATTGAATAATAAATTAGATGGTGTACTTGAATATTCTGAAATTATTCTTCTTTAAAGGGCTAGATCTATAGACTTCGTCATTTTGGTAATCATTTTCATTCAGAATTTTTTTCATGCTGTTAAACTGTGTTTGAAATAATGCAGGCACTGTAGATTTTATTTTGATTAAATGATTTGCTTACCACTTAATATTTCTTCAATGATAAAAGTTTTCATTCAGAATTGTTTTTTTCCACTGTGTGAATTTTTTATTATTCTAATTGGAGTTTTAGCGGATTATTCCGATCAATAATATTGTCTAGAAACTAGAGGTCAATATGCAATCAGATGTCTGGATATCACGAATGGTAAAAATTACCAAGCGTATCTAGGCCTTTAAACCAGTTTTGTGGAAATTTAAAAAAACGTACGGCTTACTGCAAATCAGCAGGAAAGCGTATTTCCAGTTAGTTATCATCTTGGAAGTACACAATTTGAAATTTGATATTTTACAAATGTTTGCACTGTTTTTTTCCCAGGTCAAAGAGCGACACAAATACCACCTTCCGTCAGCAGTGACCAGTCCATCAGCTTGGGCAGAAATGACAGCCTTGTCATCTTACATGAGTGACACGTACCTTGAGGGCGCTATGAACAACTTATGTCATGCTCTCATGAGTCAGCCTAAGCTACCGTATAACCCTTACCCAGGGTTCATACAACGACTGAGATATCTTATGCATGTGTGAGTATACTCTATAAACCTTGAAGTATGCACAAGAAATCAGACTCTGTTACAAGATCCATACTGGTGTGAAAGGAATCTTAGTCCCCCCGAAATGGTAGTCAGTCTTCCATAGACCATAACGGAGTAAAGCGTGAAACTAATGTTGCGTGAGAGTTGTTAGCCTATACTTTACTTTACAACCCGGATAATAAGAACGGGGGACTTACATTTCCTGCTACACCGGTATCATATCCCTTGTATTCTTCAACATTGTGAACTGGTGGTTTTGTATTGTGTAAAAGGCTAGCAATGCTAGGATTGATTACGGCCAAATCACTGCGTATTAATATATTTTGACATGAATTCTTCATAATTTTTGTACTATTTTGGGCTAATTTGTTTGATAACACAAGGACAAACATTGTAAATAAATTCATTTGAATATTCAGCAAGATTTGGTGCCTTTAATTGTTATTATTTGAGAAATATGGACTAATTTATTACTTGCGTTAATTGGCTAATTGTTGCATATTTCAAGATTGACAGAGTATAGCATATAACCCTAACTCGTCTCTATCGTATACTACCGTATAACCATTACCCAGGATACGTACAACGACTGAGATATCTTATGCATGTAGTTTAAACCTAACACGTCTCTATCTAACAAAATTTGAAAAGCAAAATTCAAGAAATTACATTGTATGATACCGTGTACCTAATATGTCTGAATACATCTTGAGCTCAAAGTTCTTTCCGTGGCAGGCCCGTTCAGGCCCCCTTTTTTTATCCATGTCAGATGCAGTGGCTTGTTATAGCGGGTCATTGCATCAGGGTCTGTAATGAGTGTATTGTGGCCGAGCGGTTAGAGCACGGGTCACGTAATACAGAGGTTGTGGGTTCGAGCCCCGGGCCAGGCGATTTACGTCTCCTTGTTTCCTTGGGCAAGAAACTTTACTCTAATTGCTCCGTGGTTCGGATAGTCACGTTAAGCCGTCGGTCCCCTGTGCGAATACTTCTTCTTGGGGCACTGTATACCTGGTAAGGCGTTGGAGCACAATTAATAATAATAAAACATATTTAAGAAACACCCAAAACAAATGTACTGAGCGCTTTACAAAAATGTAAAGGCCACAACTTTGTGCGACTGGCCGCAACATGGCCACAGCTTTAAATTTCCAAGTTGGCCACCATTGTAAAATATTCATCACATGTTTTAAAATTATCTAGAGGTGCATAATCAAGCCTACGGTGGCCATATTGGAAAATCGAAGCTGTGGTCAGGTTGCGGGCGGCCGCACAAACTTGTGGCCTAATTCTGCTCCAGCGCCTAATAGCCTAAAATGTTGGCGTCATAAGATATATTAAACAGTCTTTGTAAACTATGTAGTTCATTTTAGTCTATATCAAGGCTAAAATAGTACAGCATTTTTTCAATCAAATTCTTGTTTTGTTTAATAAATGCCTGCATGTTTTATTAATAAAAGTTTCTCCATCCCAATTTTTTTCACTCAGGTTCCAGATGTCTGACCCAATGTCCAACTCAATAGGACAGTGTTTGAAAACTAACAGACCATGTATGTATGGACTGCAAGACTGCACCAATGTATGGGGGATAAAAGATATGGTGAACATCATGGATGGCAAGGGATTGAAGCGATATGATTGGCTGATTCAAAATGTTACTCCCAAAGGGATTTCTGGGATAGAAAAGTACACAGGGTACATGGTAAGTCTTATCTACCCATGGTTGGATCAAGAAACTTTGAAAAGGGTCACATAAACAGAAAAGAATATTTAGAGGTTTTAAAATTTATATTTGTGACCCATCATATCTAAAGGTACCTTAATACCGGCATAGTAAATTACTAGATACAGGACATTGAAGCTGATTAGCACAGGCAAAAATCACGTCCATGGTCGAATTTCTAATTTCATCAGAAACGTTACCTTAGAAGTATATTCTATCATATTAATCAGGTCCCAACATCCAAAACATAAGACAAATGTGTTAAAAAACGAGATAAAAATCCTTTCTCTATTTTGCCAGTAAAGAAACTTTAAACTTGGTTTTCTCAGAACTATAGTTTTCTGAATCAGTCCCATGCCCTTTACCAATTTGGATGTAACTTTGCAGTCGAACATCCAATAACCAAAAGCAAGGTGTCATTTTAAAGCTTAAAATGTAATCTTTCAGATGAGACCAAAAAATCAATTTTCATTTTGGTACCCTTAAGGTGCCTTTCGATATGACGGGTCACATTTTCATAGTCAAAAAATGAAAAAAGAAGATAAAAAAGATAAAATAAACTATTGAACGGGGTTAGAACTGAAGGCCTATAGATAAAAAAATCTACCGCTCTTCTCCACCTGACTCATTGGCTCAGTTGGTAGAGAATGGCGCTATTAATGCCAAGGTCCTAAGTTTGATTTCTGGAAAATCATTGGATATTTCCGCTGACTGTCATTTAATGGTGTGTGGTTGCTCAGTTTAAAATTCATGTCAAAATAAACTATTTTAGTTTCTTTAATGATTATTGTGCCATGTTCCTGCAATAACCACACTGGTAATTGGTTTAAATGTGTGCTGGAATATTTCATACATCAGGGTCAGAAGTTTATTGAAAGATGTAATTGGTATCTAGTTATTAGTTTCATTCTCTAATTACTAAAGAATATTATAAGAATCCTGCACTTTTGTCTTAATTGCAAGCATTATTACTCCTAATTTAATATTCTCTTAAACACTGAGAAATCGATTTGGCTCGTAAGTACAGTTAGCTATCTAAAAAATCATAATGAAATAATAAGAAAAGAGTTTTAATGAGATTATATGCTGAATAATATTTCTTAGTAGGTGGAAAAATAAGTAGAAATTTGACAAAGTTTTGTCCATTTTAATTGTAAGAATCTCATTAAGGGTATGTGGAATTATATTATCACAAATGCATACAAAGTGTTACTTAATGTGTTGCTTTTGTCTGATTAAATTTTTAGCTTACTGAATCAACAATGCTACCATATATTTTCATATATCTCTTACAGGGTGAGATCCTGGCAGCTATAGTAGGCCCAGCAGCCTTCACTGGATCTATGTATTCAGATGTTGATAGTATCAATATCAGACTGGAGTATGTCATGTATGGACCTCATGTTCAGCTTGTAAGTCCTGTGGCCTTAATTCATAAATCTATGTACATATATGTATATATGGTCAAAGATTCGTAACGCAATCTGAGAGTCGCAATAACAGAAGTTACAACCTGGTATTGGATTGTTTACATCTTTCCAAAAGACAATACTAGCGGAAATATGCGCTGGCTGGTATGGTGCTTATGGTGCACCGTAGTAAGGCTTGGCTTTCAAAGACATTTGCTCGGGCGAGTGACATTCACTCTTGATATTTGCTCTTGCTTATTCACTAAGACAGAGAGCGAATGTCGCTCTCATTGCGCGAACATCGTTTCAATCGATGAAAGCCAGTGTCACTCGCATGTTGTAGTGCTATGTTTATTGAATTAACAAAACCCAAGAATATTTGGAGCGATCTTCGCTCCAATTCAAACTGAAGTGTAGCGAATGTCGTGAAATTCGTTAAGCAAATGTCGCTTCCCGTTGGAGCGAAGTTTTCTTGGTAGAGTGAACGAATGTCACTCGGACGCCAAGCCTAACTTTGCCGTTTTAAGAATGATGGTGCTATTGTGTTTTAAGTTTGATCATGTGGCGCGAATTGATCATGTTACTTTTGCTCTAAATATGAGTCCTAGTAAGCACTTAGCGCAGTCACTGGGAAAGCAGCAGAGAAACCAGTTCGCTGGCAGGTTCCTCTGACCAGGAGCCTGCCAAGCCAGTCACACAGTGCCAGTCATTTAGTCCAAACTGATGCCAATGGACCCACACAGAGTCATTAAATTTTTGGAGAACTGATGTAAAGGATTTGCCATTTGTGATTATTTTTGTGCATTCTGAGAGAGTGGCTACATGCCCATACCATCATCTAAGTATTGTTAAAGCCTTGACGCTTGCTACCATCTAGCCATGTCAAAGAGATTTCAAACATCATTGAAAGATCGATCAATAGAAGAATAAACGCCATTATACTTGATGTTGTGGTTTAAAGTTACAGCGCAGGTCCAGTCTTATACAATAGTAACCAAGGTAAACACTGCATCAAAAACTGGTGGCACTGTGATATTTTCCTGAGTTACCGTAAAAAAGTCCAGCTGCTTCTTTTCATTTCTTTTTATTCGAGGTGAGCTGCATTATGTTACTCAGTTTCGGAGTATAAGCTATAAAATTGATTGACCTTGCTCATTTCTTGTTTGTATACCTTGCAGGGTGTAGATTTATTTGTGCAAAGTATCATGGATGATATCGAGATGTGCAGCAACGATACCTCTCCTCATTACTTGCTTTGTAAGTATGTCCCTGGCAAGAATCCCTGTTTACAAGTCACATCTGACTTCAATAAATCACTGGTCATTGTTTTGACTAGCTGTTTTCAGAGCTGCAGCTTAGGATCGTGTCTTGTCCAGAAGGGAATTCCTGCAGTTGCCATGCTGTTTGATTACCATTAAAATGTATTCATTTATAGCCAAATGCACATTATTGATGGCGCTATTTGTAAAAACCAATTTTTCAGTTTTTAGTATGAATTTATGAGTCTTAGTTTTGACATTTGACCCATAGATAAGGTAAATAGGACCAAAAATACATTTTATGCATGTTAAAATCACATACTGAGCATTTGATTTAAGCAATATGCATATAATTGATTTCAACAAATGAATAGGGCAACCAATAATTAAATATACGGGAACAAATTTGACACTTCAACACATAATTAACTAATTTAAACACTTTTGAGGGTCTGATTTTATTGTAACTGTGCATTTTTGACAAAAAATTAATAAATGGATGCATCAAATAGCGATGTATGGTAGAGCTTATAATGAGTGTAGCAGCATAAACTGAAGTTGATCCTTCCATGCACTGTAATCAAAGTGACAGCTAACCATTGAATATTGGATTATTGGTATTGGAGGATTTTTAAGAGGTTTCTTGTATTCAGAATTGTGACTGTAAGATATTTTCTTAATATTTGTAATAAATTCCTCAAGCTCAGTCCCATGCTGAAATACTATACTATTTCTCAAAGTTGTTTTCCCTTTCAAATCGTGTCGTGTACGCCACTCTTTACGCACGCGTCAACAGCGTGAGCGTAAACAATCGAAATCAACAAATCACGCTCTGCAATTACGTGCGTAAATACGGTGCATCAGTACGCAAAAGGCCTTAACAACAAGCGTCGGAAAGAAAAACCCCGCGAACGAGTGAAAAACAACTCTGAGAGAAACTATAACCAATAAGACGTATTCATCATATGGCCATTCACCTATTCGCGTTCAGCCAGGCCCACTCAATTAATAAACTACCAGATCTCTTTTCAAAAGTGTTGACTAATCATCATTCTCCATGACTGAAACAATTATTTTAACCATTTTTGGCATGCTGCTGTGAAAATAACTAACTCATAAGCCAATTCACATTCAGAAAATCAATAGTTAACAAATGGATGTGGTATTTGTTCCAAAGTGGGTTTGATGAAATAGACTAATTGTGTATTCCTCATATGTACATTTGATTTCCGACCACACTTGGAAATTGCATTTGGTAAATCTAGCTGTGTTTGGGCTGTCAATCTTCATTGTAATGCTGAAAACGCGGTTGGTACTGTGAAAGTGCTTCCAGGTAAGTGATAATATATTTATAGCGTAGAAGTTAATACTCTATATTATTCAGATAAAAGTTGTTTTGACATTCACAGGCATAACATGCTTTACAAATTCAAATTTCTTCTATTAATTGTTTTGTAGGTGTCAATACACCAACCTTCGAGGCTGACAAGCTGCTGACCAACAAGCAAAAGTCCAAGGCATCTTCAACCAAGTTAACTATGGCTCCCAGCAAAACAAGTACAACATTAGCCTCAAAAGTCTCCCATAATTCTCTGCTTAACACAAAGTAAGTTTAACTTTACATTAATGTAAACGCCAATATTTTTGCGCTCGGTAATTTTCGCGCAAGGCTAATTTTGAGCTATTTTAAATCATTTCACATGCTTTTTCGAGCTTGTGATTATTTTAACGTGCGGTGATATATACATACCACTTTTTGCGCTACATTTATTTACGCGATAGACGAATTAAGCACGAAAATTAATGTAGTGCAAAATATATTAATAGTCGCATTTTCATTTCATTTCCACCTACATGCTTACCAACTGTCCTGATTTTCCAGGATTGTCCTGTTTTGCATGTGATAAAAAGGCCAAAATCAGGACTGTCCTGATTTTGAGTTTGCAAATAAGAAAGAAAAAAGTATGCAATTCCCCCCCAAAAAGGATCATAAATAAGATAAAATAAACACAGATTGGACAGGCTAGGCCTGGTGATATACAGCTCCTGGGGCCGATTTTTTTTTTTTTGGGGGGGGGGATGTTGGCAAGTATGTATTTACTCGTGTAATCCTAATATGTACATAATACAGAATTTGTAATGTTAGACTACTATGTGCTGACTTCTCTAATGCAAAACATTGTGGTGCAGTGAGAATAATAGTCTAAAGGTTGTGGGTTGCTGCATGCCCCAATCTGGTAATTTTATTGAGTCCCTGACCAAGATTCTTTGTCACTTTCAGCTTCAGCTGGAGCCTTCTGATTATTCTACAGATATAATAAAAATGTATTAGAAAAACAAATCCTTGTACATGTGTTTGGGAAGTAGCAATTAAGCCACCTATTTTCAATGTTTATCCATTTAGTATTATAGAGCCAACTACGCATCCGGGTGATTTTTTACTCAGAAAGTAGCATACATCAATATCAGAAAGGTAACAGTTATACCCTTTTTTAATTGGTAAGTCTCAAATGATGAGCCAAGATGATCAATTTTTTGAGGTTTTTAACTGAAAACTTTTGGAAGATGAAGTCCGCCATTTTGTGGTCAAGATGATATCCGCCATTTTGTGGCATAAAGTGACGTCAGTTTAGGTCAGCTTATAATGAAGTGACCTAAATCCTAAAGAAACGGAAATAGTCATGGCCATGCAGTAGCAAAAAGGGGTTCTTATCTTTACAAAAAAAAATTCATTTCAGATCTATTCATGCTGCAGCATCTAGTACTAAACAAAACTCATCAGTGCCAATAAATAGTGGTATGTGGAGTCTAGATGACATCATCGGCAGGAAAGAAGAGCTCAGAGCAGCTATACGCACAGCCGTAAAGCACAAGCACATTATTTCCCAGGAGGTTGGTGCACAGCGTTTTGTTTAGTTGTCTCGTTTTGTTCATTTGTTTGTGCATTTACTACTGTAGAGATGTAATTCGTTGTGTGAGTGCAAGAAAGTCGTATCTGCAATGACTGCCCTAAGTTATTTTTATTTTATACTTTGTCACAAGAATTTGAAAAATCCCTCAAAAATTCCTTGTCTTATGTCATTGGTTCTTGAAATGGTTCTTCAGGTGACGGTGATGGTGACCGAACCATTTCAAGAACCACTGACCCAAGATTGGAGATTAGACAGTGTGCAATCCAAATTTATGAAAAATGGCAGCTATTGCAGATACGTCTTTCTTGCACTCACATGACGGAATTTTTGTTACTTGACTTCATTATTGGCTAAATTGATTACTGCACATTATTGAAAGGTGTTACTATATTTGATTTGATTTGATTTATTAATAATCCAGGAACACAAAATAACATGAAGCTTAATAAAATAAACAACAAATTAAAGAAACCACCCCAGTCCCTGGCGGGTTTCCAAATAGCGAGCGGAATCACTTTCAAGTGGGTCTTTGATAACAAGGATGGCCCCACCCAAATAAAATATACAGCTGTTGGAAAAATAGATTCTATCATAATGGGCAAGTGACCTATAGAGAAATGGTCAGCAATGGAGAAATTAGTAGGTTTCAAGATCAATCCCTGTTACGGCTTATGAGTTGTGTCCTTTGAAAAGACATATACTCTCAATGGGTACACCTCGTTTCGTCTGCTATCGATTCGTCAGTTTCTGATTCGTCCGCTATGATTTGTCAGATAATCGAACTGTCCATTCCATGTTTCGTTTGCTTTTCATTTTGTCCGATCATTTATTATCATCGAATTGAAAATCTGGTAAATAGATGAAATGACAAAATGATAAGCGGACAAAGTAATAGGTGGACTAAAAGAAAAACTGACAAATCGATGCATGGCCAAATATATAACCGGACAAAATAGCAATTGGACATTATGAAAGAATAACAAAATGGGTAGTGGACAAAACGAAAGCTGACAAATCGGCGGCGGACAAAACGAGAGCTGACGAATTGGCAGCGGATGAAACGAGGTTAATTTTGTCCGATCATTTATTAGTCCAATGCTCATTATGCCCACTCTTTACTTCGTCCATTTGCCATTTTGTCTTTACCCCATTTTGTCCGCTACTTGATTTGTCAGCTTGTCGTTATGTCACATTGCATTTTGTCTGCTGTGTGTTTTGCCCGTTAGTCTTATAAAATTTGCTATCTACTGAAGATAGCTTTTGACATTAATTGTATAGTTATATTAAGCTTAACTTTAAT
>JXSR01S025412.1:2262-17160 GCA_000969725.1 Ophiothrix spiculata
ACTCCAATTATCATTGAATGGCATAAAAGAAACAATCCTACACTGTTATACTGTTGGGCAATTTTTTAGCGTTGGTTAAACTATGAACAACGAAATTTTACCCAATATTTGGGTAATTAGCTAAAAATTTTACCCAACAGTTAGGTAATTAGCCAACATTGTACGCAACGTTGGTAATTATTTACCAAGAAGTTGGGTTGTTCATAGTTGAACCAACGTTGGGTAAATTATTTGCCCAACGTTCTAACAGTGTACTCTTGAATCGTTATCATTGCACAATAGAAAAGGTCCTGGTTTAAAACGCCTTTGGCAAGGCACATTCTAGTATAATAGACTCTGTCATGATATTTTCATGACTAATAAACAATGACTGAACACAAAAATATTCTAAGATGAACGCATAAATACTGAGTACAATTTACAATGTTTAAATTTCAAGCATTACATTAACGTCGTTCGTCATACTAAATGCAGTATATTTGTTCAACAAAAAACCCCACTTATTACCTCTTAGTTATGTTGTCATTCATTTATTTGAGATATTGATCAAATACCTCAATGATCAAAATGATGGTAAATAATTTAATGTTGACTTGATGCCATCTGTGGCCTAGCGGTATAGTTTTTACTCTCTTTCATTTGGAATTGAGAGTCGAGAATTTTAACCAACTAAGAAACGAGTGCAGTATTCCTGAGGAAGACATTATGTATAACTCTTTTGTTCTCCTCTCAAAGTTTCGACCCATGTGTCAAGTGGATACTAGCATTCCCAAATGCAGTTTATGAGTTTTACTAATCCTAAAAGTAGCACTAATATTGATATTAGGTTTTGCCCAATCGCTTTCAAGGAGAGATACGCAGTCTTATCTGTACAAATATACGCTGTCCTTTTGAACTCCTTTTTACGACAATTAAAACTATCTTTAAAAACTACTTGTTTCTTTTGTTTTTGATTTTGTTTTCCAAAATACGCTATTCGACCGTCCTTACACAAATACACTATAGCGCTGTTTTCATTATCATTCAAATTTATGTTTCATTCCGTTTGCCACTCAAAGAAGTAGTTTGACCATTTTTGGGCACATTTGTCATTTCACCAAATTTCAGCTAATCTATGCATTTTTGTTCTTTCATTAAAACACCAAAGTTGCTCTATCGCCCCAACCCTTTTTCACTTGTTTAAAACTAAAACAAAATCTCTCACCCCGAAGATGCAAGAATTTCTCAGATTTGTATTGTCTCTGTAACTTAACCGAGGGTACCTAATCTATTTAATTACAATAAACCATTCAATTTGCTTTATTTTCAGTTGAAGTAAATTGAAGTTTGACTTCAATTGACCTGAAATTTCATACTCACGTGTAGTTACTTCTGTAATTATTGTTGTGGAAACTGGTGTGGTAGTACCTATGTGAAAAACAGATATCAACAAGTTAATTTTAACAATCTTTTAACAAACATGTTGGAGAAAAATAATGTTATATAGCTTTTCAGTTGCCATATTTTCAAAGTTTATTTGCAAACGTATGCAAACAACTGTGGTAAGTAAAATTAATTTTTAGATTTTCTGGTTTTTTTAATTTTGTTCAGAAAATCAATGCACTTGATGATGTTATTGATCTAACTGCTATGCATATGCATGAAATCGTAAAGTTATGTCATATTGTGACTTCATTCTGTATAGATCAGTAAAAAATTAAACTTAGCATTATATTTCTGTAATATAGTTGTAACCTTATCATGATTCCAATTGGTGGCTCAAATCGTTGTTTTCGTGATAATTTTTTCTATCTTAATCATTAAGGTATATTATGGTTTTTATGTACTTGATATTTCAAATGTGGATTTCGAAATAACCATTTAATTATCGTGATTCTAAGTTTAGATAATACGTTGTGATTTCGTTTTTCCTTCCTGGTTATAAGGTTTATATAGTTTTACTCTGACATGATACACGCGATGTGCAGGATGCATTTCAATCACTTACTTGGAGTAGAACAACTGCAGCAACCTTCGGGTTCGGCTGTGTAGTCCAGAAGTAAACCCTAAACGATGGAAATATATGATAGGATCCAAGAGAGACTGATATAACAATTGACTTTTCAAGATATTTCATGTTTGTTGATAATTATTACATTTTGTTATTTTATTTATTTTATTCTTCTTTTTCTCTGGCAATCACTTCAATGCACTGCAACTATTCTTAAAGGGAGTCAGGTGGTAGAGGAGATACATTAAATCATAAAAGAGCCTTTGACAATAACTCTACTAGTTGACCAGTCGTACTTGTAATATTTTATTATTATTTTACTCTCACAGCGACCATCAATATATCTCTACTAGTTGACCAGTCATACTTTTATTACTCTTTTATTTTACTCTTTCAGCCACCATTAATACTATTTGTCGTTGTATTTTCTGTACTTATAATATCCAGTAGCAAATGTTATAGACTTCGGTACGAGCCCCCATAAACGTGATATATTGTTATTTACTTCTTAATTTGGTGTAGTGTGAAAATACACTATATATAACAAATTTAATCTTTTAAGATCTAGATACTCACATTTCCACAATCTTCTTGAGTGAGAGAGCAATGGGGCCAACATAGAGCAACTGAGTCTGTACAATTACATCGTCTGCATGGCGGAACATCCCATATAGCTCCGTTCTGCGATAAAAACAAGTCAAAAGGTAAGTGATAACAATAACAAAGCCTAAGTTTAAATTCACGTTAATGACAGAATCATTCGTGACACACGTAATCATTAGACGAATAAACATATGTGTCATAACGTATGAAGATTTATTTTAGTTTGGGCTCTTACAATGCAACATGATGCAAACTGATTTATTTTTCTTGTCATTTCCGTCATGTCATCGGACACACAATTTCAACAATTATTGTCACCTTGTTGAACAATTAAATATGATTACCATATTTTTTACTATACTCCTTCAATAAGTGGTCAAAATGTACATCCAACGATATGACTTTGCAGTCGTTTCACACATGTCAATTTAGACAATTGAAAAAGTACAATTTGATAAGAGGTGGCGTATGAATATAGAAGAAATGAGACCTGTTTCGGGAAATATCACTTTAACCAACTCTTTAGCATTTTGTATAATCATATTATTTATTTTATAAGGGATTTTAATGCAACTGAAGCATTAACTATAATTATACTTATTTTATTAACTGGGTGCACCCCGCAAAAAGTGCGAAAATTTGTTATGTATTGTAAATTGCTAACATATTAATGATATACTTATTTCTCCTGGTCCACGTTTATTTCTCCTATTTTTCTGGAATTTTCATGTCACCTTCTTCCTCCAAGTAATGTGCGGGCATCAATGCGTGAATATTAAACGCACAGCGGATTTTTGAAGTCCATAATTTTGAATATCCTTCTTTTTACGATACTGAGTGCAATTGCATGTACAAGTATGACTCTTCTGGCTTCTGAAGGATGACGATCTCTCATGAAATATTTACACAACTCTAAAATACTTCATGTAAGTGACGAAGATTGAATATCTGACCACTGCTCCATCAATTCAGACAAAGACATCTAAGCAAAGATTCCGAGATTCTATTCCGGCAAGGTAGCCCTCACCGAAAATCAAACCCGGTGAAATGAAATACAGCGTCCGTGTGACTGAGCGTCCTAGGTACTATTCAATTGTGTAGACCGTACTTGTACATATGCGATCAATAAATCATTGATGCGACTTATTCCGTATAGTTCAATTAGACCCGGACTCCTGGTTATGGGAGACACTTAGTCTCATTACACCGGTCTCAATGCGTGCAAGGCGAAATCGCTAACCACTTCACACATACTCGGTTGTTTCGAATCTTGCACGAATTGTTTTTATCCGATTTCGAACTCGTTACTTACCTCCATTAATTCACCATCAAAGACACAGTTACATTGTTCAGCCATCTTAAGACATCTACTTCCGGTCCACGTGAACCCTTCGGGACAAGGTTGACAATGAGTACAATCAACGTCGTCAAGACAAGTGTTTTCGCGTTGACAATTCTCGGAACAAATACATCCATCCTCGCAAACTAAATAAAATAATAAAGTATTGAATTAAGTAAGACATATGACGGTTCACAAAAATTGGCATACTAAAGTATTGATTTAAGTAAGACAGATGACAGTTCACAAAAATTGGCAAATTTTTTTTGAATGGATTAAATAAAATCAGCTTTTCATTTTCAGATCATTTTATTTTTCTTACTTGGTGCCGTAACTGTAACTGTTGTTGAAACCGTCGTGTACTTGGTAATAGTGGTTGTTCCTGAAAAAAGAACGTTTTGAAATAAGAAGGGTAGATGAAATTATATTCACAGGTTTTTGAATCAATAATTTACAATGGTGATTCTTTATATAACTAACTTAAATGAAGTTACATATAACTATATTATTTCCAAATTATATATATGAAGAATTAATTTTTCAGATAATTTTTGATAAAAAGTGCGTTTTTAGAGAGCTTTTGTGAGGCACTGTCTTGTTTACTCTTCAGCGGCAACATTAATTATGCAAGTTTGGAGATGAGGCTGTTATAAATTTGCATACAAAATAGAAAATAGGTACACCAATTAATTTTATGTTTTATTCCATATTCCTAAAACTTTGAGGTGAAAAAATGATGGGCTTTAATTTGACAACAAAAATGTACTACTTTCAATTAAGCCCTAATATAAGGGATGAGAACTTATAATGTGATCGGGTCTTACACCATTAAAAGGATAAAGAATGCTCTTACCTTGTACACATTCACAACAACTATCCGAATTGTCATTTAGCATCAGAATTTCATGCTGAAAACAAAAAAGAAAAGCAAGTAGTTGTAAAATAAAAAGTAAAACAGTTTTGAACTGTAACAGTTTCCAAGGTGTCGATATTTTTATGGTAACTTCATCATTACAGTACATAGTAAAAGTACAGGTCGAGTGACTTCCTTCTGTTAACCCATATCCATAGTTTCTTATGAGCTACCAAAAGATTCAGCAATGACTTACCGGGCCGCATGTTACATCGCATTCCTTTGTGCATGACATGGTGCCCTGCTCGCAGTTACATGTTTCACATGAAAGTTCTCCTGGCCAAGAAGCGCCATTCTGTAAATGAAAAAGGATAATAAGAAGAGCTAAATATTAAGAGGCCAAACTCTTCTTTGTATCAGGGTATGAATAGCCTTCACTTGGTTAACAAGTCCTCCAGTGGCGACAATGTGAGTTGGATTGAGGCCCTCCCCAGTGCATTATTTACATCTGTTAATCCTTCAATGGAACAGGACTAAATTAATCATCTGTTAATGGTCTGAGACAATGAGCAACAAATGAGCATAAATGACTTGGAATATGTACCTAGTTTAGTTATGTTTAGTTCAGGATCAACTTTGTTACCTTAAATATTAAGTTAAGACAAATATGCTCCTCCAAGGGTCACTATTAGGAGCCAATGACGTCTTCCATGTAGTTCTTTTAAGAAGTAATGTACTAATGGCTTGTGATCTTGTCCAGGGGATCTTGTCATTGTCGTTGTTGCCAAAATGCATCTAAATATCTTTCTAAAAATTGAGAGTGCCGAGTACATTATTGTCTATAATCTCTCTGAAATGTAATATAATGGCTACGTGCGAGCAGTAAATGTGGCACAAACTGCGAGTTGTCTTACCGCATAGGTTACTCCATTGTACACACATTCACATTGAATCTCATCAGAAAAGTCCTCACAGTTCACTTCTAGATCGCAAATTTGGGAAGTCGGTACACACTTTGAGCAGTCGTGACAGGGAACTTCGCCCTCTGGGCACGAACAGGCTGGGGTGGTTGTCGGTGCTATAGGAGACAAATATCAGAACGATCATTATATATTAAATGGATTAAGAAATATTTAACTTGGGTTGAAGTCGTAAAATAAGTATATAACGTATCACGTATCATTAAAGGCTGTATATTTTCAACGTGCATTTGATGAGCAGATTATCCCACAAAATTTTGTTGGAGTCTCATTATATCTTGTTTATTTCTGTTTTGTTTTGTTTGCTTTTTATAATTAGATCTCTTGTAAAATAAGTATATAACGAACCACGTATCAATAAAGGCTACATGTTTTCAACGTGCACTTAATGAGCAGAGTATCCGACAAAATGTTGATGGCGTCTCATTGTATCTTGTTTATTTTTGTTTGGTTTGCTTATTTATAATTAAATCTCTTGCTGTATACAGCACTTAAAATTTTAATTACATCATTTAATAATTCATATTATGAAAATCTTTTCAAAACATTTTCTTACAACATCACTGTTCATCTTGCTTTCTGGGAAAATTAGACCACTTTGGACTAATTGATATTTTTAGTGTGGGAAATAAAACGATCATCTCGACCAATTGGTTTATTTGAATTGTACTAACCAGTAACGGTAGGTTTGCATCTCTTTCCTTTGCATCGCATTTTTCCATTTCTGCATCGGCTGTACAGAAATAAACAAATAAATATCAAAGTTTCTCACAATCCTGTCCAGTAATATTGGGTACTACGCAATCAATGGTTTATCCGAAGAAGCAATATTTTTTTTAAATGCATCATGGGTAATTGTCCACATTACCAATACCACGTATAGTGATGCATCATAGCTAAAATATTCATAACAATTGATCATGTGGTGATAAAAGCATGAAATTTGGCACAGATGTAGAAAAGGGTTATCTAAACAGATCTAAATCATGAGTATGAAGTTTCTACCTGATTAATACATTACCGAAATATGACGAAAATCGGCACTTTGGCGGCCATCTTAGAAAATGACCGACAGGGACAAAAATTGAGATGGCTCATGATCTTGATCTGTTTAGATAACATTTTTCTACATCTGTGCCAAATTTAATGCTTTTATCACAAAATGAACAATAGGTTAGCTATGATGCACCACTAGTATTACTACGTGACTGTTACTTACCGTTTCAGTACACGAGAAAAAAGAGAAAGCTACTGTCTTTGTTAAAATTGTTTGTCAGATCTTCCAAATGCATCAAAATTTGACATTTTTTTTAAAATCCAATTCCATGAAATCATTCCAAATATCATTGTCATGCAAATACGTATATATAATGAAATCATTCCAAAAGTGCAATTTAAAAAGAAAAAAAAATCACGTGACTTCTGAATAACTTTCAAAGCTACTAACCATTTTCGGCAGTCCCTAGTAATGACCGTACCACTTGGAATTTCTTCCCCGTCAACAATACAGGGGCAAAATTCTCTCACGACACATTCACCATTGTGGAGTACGGTACCATTTGGACAATGGCAGCCTTCAACACAGTTCCATTCACATCCGTAGTCATAATCCTCTCCTTTTGTCAAACATCTATCGGGACAGACTGCACCACATGCTTGGTATTCCATACCACCATCACATTGTAGACCTGGAATAATGGAGTATCAAACATTGTTGAAACATTTTGATTTTTTAACGATCTGATTGTTATATTGGCAAATTTCAATATTAATGTAACTTTATTGCCGAGATTAATTCATATTTCATGGTTACTACATCTAAACATTAAATGTTATAGGAATAATAAATACTTAAACATAACCATAAAACAATACAATTTACAAATACACATTGTTACAAACAGAATAATGTACAATAGGAGAAAAAATGGTTAAGTTAATTTCACATGCAGTCACTCAAAATAGTCCTCAAAAAGTAGAGTCTTGAGAATACGTTTAAACTGACTAGTAGTCATTACTGGAGCAGCGTTCCTGATTATTGAAGGCAAATGTTCCAGAAATTGGGTCCAGAGATGGCGAATGATCTTTGTCCATAGAAATTTGTTCTTGGACGCTGCGAAGGAAATCCAAAAGAGACTTGAGATGAGGATCTGAGAGTCCGAGCTGGTATATAGCGGATGAGAAAAATTTGCAAGGTATGTAGGAGAGTGATCATGGAAAGTCTTAAATACCAGAAGGAGGATCTTATATTCAATGCGCTTTGATATGGGCAGCCAATGGAGATCCTGTAACACCGGTGTGATGTGATCTCTGCGTTTAGTCAGTGTGACAAGACGGGCAGAAGCGTTCTGGAGTCTTTGGAGTTTTTGAAGATCGTTGTCAGGAAGGCCCACTAGGAGGGAATTCCAGCAGTCGAGGCGTGAGGTTATGAAAGCGTGTACTAGACGCTCAGTCGTAGATTGTTAAGGTATTTCCTAATTCTGCTAAGCTTGTAGATAAAAGCCCAGCCACTGCGACAAACGTTGCTTATGTGAGTCTTTAGCAAGAGATGGCTGTCGAAAGTTACACCGAGATTGCGGGCTTTCATTTTGGGACCTTTAAGGTACCTTTCGATAGGAGGACTATGTAGTTGTGGAAGACGATAATTTTTTTAAGTTAATAATAGGCTACATAAGGGAAGCAAAACTAGCTCAAAAATCACTTGTTTGATCTGAACATTAAGGCCTTGCATATTAGAATTAAATATTTCTAGGGTAGAAGCTTATATTACCGACCCTAAGCTAGTATCATTGCTATGGTGACGTTAATCCATTCGCACGAAAGGTATGATATATTTCTGTCAACATTAGAAATGTTACAAAACTCAAACGCCCTCATTGTCCATCGCGTTCGCACTGCATTGTGGGAAACTCCCGGAAGAACTTTTACCAGTATGGTTAGTGGGCGCAATTTCCAGGAACGCGATGAAGAAAGAATCCGTGTACGTTACGCAACATCTGTCATTCTTATCTTTTTTTAGAACAGGATGTAACTTTGCAATGGAACATTCAATAACCAAAAGCAAGGTGTCATTTTAAAGCTTAATCTACAATCTTTCAGATGAGACCAAAAAAATCAATTTTCATTTTGGGACCTTTAAGGTACCTTTCGATATGACGGGTCATAATTATGTTCTACTCACCGCAATTTCCGTCGGATCTCCATGGGATTGCAGAACCAGCCTGGTTGCAAGCCATTGCGTACGAAGCTACAGCTGTACACATACATTCACAGTCGCCTCCTCGGTCACAACCACAAGTATCAAAGACACAGTTTCTGAAGTAGAGTTCTGGGTCAACCTGGTGGAAAAAATTGTTGATAAATGTTGCTATTAGTACCAACAAAATTTAGTAATTTTTATACTTAGAATCGTCTTTGGTGTCATCTATTCATATGTCATTATCACAATCGAAACAATTGTTACGCAATTTGTACTTCATAAAGTACGGTCGACCTTACAAGCTTGAAAAGAGAAAATTAAAAAAAATACATTTTTCCTACAATAATTTAAGTACGATTTCAGTTTATCATTTTACTTTTTATTACAAGGGAGGAAAAATGGATTTCAATATACGCAAATGTATAAAACAAATTCCAACTTTGCAACTAGCCTCTGTAACATGCATTTATAATTTTCAAAAAGCTGATATAAGTATATCAATATTTATAGGTAGCATCCAAGAATGACCATTTCTAAAGGATTTTTACTGTTAACACTTTAATTTGGTGACACATTTTTGTAGAGATGTTACCTATTATTTGTTGATCAGGCATAGATGAGTGATTTGGAGGATAGGTAACATCTTGTTTGGATAAGATTAATGTGAACTTACAAGATCATGGCAGGCGGCAAACATAGGATCCTTGATGATTCCACAAGAATGCTCAGCCCATGGCCGTCTCTCTGGCGAGATATCACAAGGATGTATCTGTGGTGGTGGATTAGGGCAATTGTCAGCTGTACGCCAACTGTGTCCAAAGTCAGAAACGCTAGCTTCCAATTCACCCTGCCTCGTTCTAAAGTCGTTGTTACCATTTCCATCGTAATTACCACACAAACCGCATACTTCATCTATGTACTCGGGGTCGAGTACAATGTAAACGGAAGTACCGAAATCCCAGGCTACTGTGATACCTGTATTCAAAGACAATTATTGGTAGTGGGTTTAGGATTTGAATTTGTAAAAACGTCATGAACAATAGGAATATATTCTGGTAGCAAAAGGTATGCCAAGACTACAAGTGGTAACATAAAAAGTATGAAACATGGAGTTTGGTTGGAATAAGCATCAAGTATATCCTTAATGAATTTTTAGGCTTCTTGTTGTATTAAATATAACCGACAATAATCATGATAATAATAAATGAATAGGTAGATAACAATTTCATGACATGTATTTTATTTTATCGTGAAGTTTGAAACCATGAGAAGAGCTATATGATGATAGGTAAATTAAGTTTTGTTTACCTCATATTCCCGTGTGTGAACTATGTAACTCTACATTACCAACAATTTCAGAATTTACAACTATTTTGTTGACATTGATTTGAAAAATAGAGAGCCACCGGTCTAATGTAAATAACTTTCTCAAAAATGTCCAGTTTACACTAGTATTCAAAAGTATCTCAAATTGGCAAAAGTGTCTCAAATTGAAAATCATCTTATAATGTATCTTATAATGCTTAATATTATTTTTGGAACAAAATGAGATACATTATGAGATAATTTTCAATTTGAGACACTTTTGCCTATTTGAGATGCTTTTGAATATAGTGTCAGGTAATTCAATCATAGATAATAGAGCACATGTATGGTCAACACGATTAACCTTGATTAGCATTGAATAGAATTTCAATAGAGCCGGTAAAATCCTTTTGAATCTATGTATGTCTCAGCAGCACTTGAGATTTGAACGGTTTGAATAGCGCGGGAGTTAATATCAATAATAACCAATAGTCCAAGACAATGGGATATACATAGTTAGCTCATGATCTAGTCTTTGCTCAATCAACAATTCCAATGTCGAATAATGCAATTAATATATTACAATTTAAAAAAGCACCACGGTAAATGTGGACATTTTTAGCTTCCTTCAAAGTGAAATTAATTATTCTGGAGTTTCACCGTGGCCTTTTTTTACACAAGATACACCTCAATTGTACCATGAAAAATAATTCGGCTATTTTTAGTGAACTGACTCTGCAACAGCCTTGTCTACCATTGATGTATACAGCCAAACACCACCAGTGGGTATGATACTAGACAATATACCTTTTAGTATTATTGCATAAGTCTTGACTGTGGGGAAGGCTAGAGATCCTTTATGCTTAATTGTGAGACACACATAGTTTTAATGGTTTATGAAGCTGACCATCCACGTGCTCTATTATCTATGATTCAATACGCTAAATTTAATTGTGGTTTTTGCTTAATATACTAGCCTTTGCATCAATCGTTTCGTATGTCGCAAAGGTTTTCGTCACTAGCTAAGAATGATGCCTTACCATAGGGGGTAGCGATAAACAAATACAATCCCGAGACATCGATCCTATATTCCGCAGCTTTTTCAGCGTCAGGATTGGTCGTAATCTGCGGATCAGAGCCTCGTACAAGATGGATAACTGTGTCATAAATTTCGAATCTGGCGGATTTTGTGCACGTAACTCCTGCGGCGCCACATGCTACATTTTCTACTGTGAGTCTAAAAGATCCTTCGCCATCACCGCAATGGTTTTCAGCAAGAACGTACTCGCAGTCACCTGTTGAAAAGGCAATGATACTTGTCAACTGAGTTCTCTTAAGAAAAAAAAAATGATCGAGTTAGATTAACAATTTCAGAGCGTAAAATATATAGTTTGGTGGACCTGTATATATAAACGGTCTTTGTGCTTAGACTGATAATAAAATACAGTATTCAATTGAAGCGTTGGTTTCAATAATATCATTTAAATCCAAATAATGTATAATGGATAAAAAAAGATTAATAGTTTGAGATGACTAGGCAGAAAAAATATCTAATTGCCTACTTTTTTCCAATATTCTTTTTTTTTCTCCATTTGAATTACTTTTTGATAATAATTTAAACAACTGACGTGCAATTTTAATACCTACCTTGGAATTCATATTTGTTGTAATCAAATGAATGGTAATGGGGATCACCATATGCATAGCATGCGCCTGGAAAGAAAAAACAAGGAATGGTTAATCAAGAATTTTGTTTTAAAATATAACCATTATTTATGTTTACAGCAAGAACTATACACCAAACGAATAAAATAACCTGATTTATATACTAAGCATGCTAAGTGGGATTCAATCAATACATATATGATAGCCCCAAAATAAGCAGATCATATACCTGCAAACGTAATAGAATTGAAAAGCTTTTGATCTAGCTATTAATACTCAATGCGAAACACTTGTGTGAATACACACAAAATAAGGATGAACTGCTAGTTATACATGTATAGAAAGCTTTGTATATTGTTTTTTTATATATACATAACTGTATAATAAATATATATTTTACGTCGCTCTATATATGATCTTTACAGAAGATGCAACGACACAGTAAGGATATAGTAATACTTGCACATTGCACATGTTATGTGACCGAATAACCCTGATTAAATTACATAGGCCTATAATTGTGTATATTAATGTCATAATATTTACTTACATGGACACTCATTTTCAGTACACACCCATGTTCCGGCTTTAGTACAGATACTGAAATAAAATATTTCACGATAAGTTATTTTCTTTGCATTTTGTTTTACTAAAATTTAATAATCAGTATAATTTAGGTTATGTTATATTAAACAAATTAAAACATCTAAAAATAAAATTGTATTCTCTGTAAAGAGAGGCCACACCGAAAAGAGTTTTGAGGGATCAAATAAATAGGCTTATTGAAAATAAAACAATTTCAAAGTTATAATGATAATAAAATTCAACAGCAAGGCGGTTGTTTTAAGGACGGGTTCTATTATCAATGATTATTACGCTTTCCTTTGAAAGCAGTAAAAATCATTACTTTCTTTAACTGTAGACTTGTTCTATTCGTCTGTAGGCGTCTCAGTTTATCTGTATTTGGGTTAATAACATTCACAAAGCAGCTCCACTTTATCACTCGGGTTGACGAATTCACGTGAGAATAACTTATCTTTAACTTACCAATCATTACAATCCTTTTGAATGACTTCCATGAAACTGTAGCTTTTTCCTGCATGATAACAAGGACACTCAGCCTGCGGAATACAACTGCCATCTGGTCCTGCAACTTCTCCTACTGCGCATGCGCAACCTTCACTGCAATCATTCATTCTGCAACCCAGATGTAGATTAGCACATGTGCGCTCACATTCTTGACAATCACTCCATGTTCTGCCACCCTCACAGATTGAGCTCACTGATGAAATAAAGAAAATTACATTTTGAAAGTTTGAGATCATAAGATGTGGTCATCAACTTTTAACAAATGGAAAGAACTCTGAATGGGCATGGGTTTCTTGTTGATTTGCTGTATAAAGGTGGATTCAGAGATACTGTTGTGTTGTAGACAATTATGTTTTTGCTATTCAAATTTAACGCGTTTTAGTAATAGATTTTGACATCAATCAATCAATCAATCAATGATACAAGTACTTGCATAACATGCATACCCCATGAAGGAGTCTATTCGTACAGGGGACCCACGGCTTTACGTGACTGTCCGACCACGGAGCAAGTAGAGTAAAGTTTCTTGCCCAAGGAAACAAGGAGACGAAAACCGCCCGGCCCGGGGCTCGAACCCACAATCTATGTGACCGTTTTGTCGCAATAGACTCCTGTGTGTTGATAAAACCAGCTTTCATTTCGTAAGATGCAGTATTCAATGTCATGGCGCACTAATGTCAAGGTTACCGAGCTTATACTTTACCAACGGTTGTCGCATATGTAGTCTATATTTTTGGACGTGTCGCTACAATTACAGTGAAAATGTAGTTTATTTAATCGCCACTGTTTTTTCACCATAGCAAGGTGAGAATGTGCACTTTGAAAAAAAAAACCTTAATGATGTTGCACCCATTGTAGAAATCATAAGATAAGTTTCGAAACTTACTTACAATATCTATCTCATCAAAGAAACTGGTAAAAACTGCGTTTTATTTCATGTCTATAGCTACGCTGTCAGTAGTAACACTTTCAACTACTTATATTTATTCTGAGTCTTCAATGTGTTCTGACCAGTATATTTTGTTTAAGGAAGTCAAAATTTACAATTATTTTTTTGTAACTTAACTCAAACCCAAAGAGGTATTTTTACAATTTATAGAAAGTAAATTTGTTTTAAATTAAGTACATAATCTTGAGTTGCTAATTAAATTGATAATATTTTGTTAATATGTTTTAACTTTTACCGAGGGAGCACTCAAATATAATGCTGAAGGCATAGCTTTACCAAGAAAAAGGTGAATTTGGGGGAATTTTTTTTCAAGAAATAGGGTACTTTCAAACCCTAGTGTACAAACAGTATCGTTAAAATCCCGATTTAGAGTGGGAATAGGGAAAAGGGTATGTTTTTGCTTCAGAACCCTCCTCCCTTTAGGGTGTGTTTTGAAAAACTGTGGTCAAGCTATGCCTGCAACATTATACTTGAGTG
Source organism: Ophiothrix spiculata (assembly GCA_000969725.1). Lineage (NCBI taxonomy): Eukaryota > Metazoa > Echinodermata > Ophiuroidea > Amphilepidida > Ophiotrichidae > Ophiothrix > Ophiothrix spiculata. Next base: position 16,712 of record JXSR01S025412.1, read on the forward strand.
GCTCCCCTAGGGAACTATTTTAAACTGAAAAGGAAAATTTAAAACATGAAAAAATGAGCATGAATTACCTTCACAGTCTTTCTCTGAACATACCCATCCACCATTGAGACATGTGCTGTAAAATGAGAAATATAAAACTTAATAGGGGGTATTTTTACGATTAGATGAATTTCAAAGCAAATATTTATGATAATACGTGTAGTTTCTTATCAGTTACTCTTGAATCACGAATAATTGATATTTCCGAAGTATATTTCATTTTTCAACATTGCGTATATTGTGTTTATATTTAGCAAACATTGAAATCACGTCTTTTTGATTTTGAGAAACATGACAAAGGTTGTCTCAAACCCGTGGACACTTGGGAAAATATGTCCTAAAAAGCATCATACACCCTAAGACTTATCAATAATTCATTTACTCAACTATTCTATCAAATTCTATTAAAA
>JXSR01S025413.1:0-12610 GCA_000969725.1 Ophiothrix spiculata
GTTCGATACATTCATTTCATTCGGTTCAAGATGCTTCTGTACAATTTACAATGCAATGATCATGTCCGATTTGGAGTGTTGCTAAATGTACATTGATATTTATAATGTTAATCGATTTTAAGAGACAGGAACGTTAAAGACTATCACTTGTTCATACATACATTATGTTTTCGCTACTTTAATACTTCAGCTATAATAAATGAGACAAAAATGCTTTTTCAGATCATTTGCAACACGAGACTTCCTGTAAAGTACATGTTCTTTGGAAAATCTGCGCATATCATGTTACTTAATACCTAAGAACAGGTGAACCTTATATCTTTTTTCTTTTTCTTTCGATTTTTCCTTTTTTGTACTATTGTAACAAATACCTTTTCCGCACCTAAAGGTACCTGTTCGATTTTTCAAATTTTAGTTTTCATTGTCATATGAAAGATTGCCATTTTAGATGTTTCAATGTCAAATTTCAGTCAAATCAGAACAACCGTTTGATTTCATAAGCAATTTGTATCATTCCATTTCCCTATACTTTACTGTGTAAATAATTTTATGTTTACCATAACATTAATAATTTTAACACATTTCAAGTTATATCTCCGAAACGCAACATGTTTCCGCCGTAAAATGTAACATGGGCAATGAGAAAAATATGAGGAATATTTTGGTACCAAAATCTCAAAAAGTTTGACTAAGTGCTGACCCAATCGAACAGGCCTCGGCTTTCTTTTGCATTACCTAATTTTGAGCAAAACATAACATTTATTCAGGATTGATTAACCGTATCGTAAATGAAATGATAGTATATGATAACAACGTATCCTGTTATATATTTAAGTATGTGTTGATTATGTTAAATTACAGTGCACCATTGAGGGTTATTTCCGAATCTCGAGAAAACTATCGACTGTGGATATAGATAATTTTATTTGGTGTATTATTTGTGTTATATACCAGTCTTATTAAATTGTTCTTTCCCCAAAGACATATATTGTCAAAATATCTTAACATGATGTTCCTGGTCAACTAGAAGTACAGCACCGTAAGCTAATGCACATTCTGCGCAAGTGTCTCAAGAGAACAGGAGTGACATATCTTAAACAGTCTGTGATGATCGTGCAGTTATCTACGCTTGGTAGTATTTTAATTAAGTCTGCTTAGAATGTATAAAAAGACGTTTTAAGCAATGGAGGCTATTTGAACAATTACATATTATCGCTTGGTGAGAGTATTTGTATTAGCTCTGGTTAGACTGATTAGTGATTTGGAAAGTCGCAAACTCACATTTTTAGTTAAATACATATCCATAGTTCTAACAATTGATAGTAGGTAACAGCCAGCTCAATTAAACCGTAAAGTCGGTGACTGGTTATTTTGACTTGTTTACATATTTACAAAGTCCATGTCATAAGGTTTAAAATGAAACATCGATGTTACGTCTGAATCTTATCAAGAGACCATGAAAATAACATTTCCAAGTATTATTAGGTACCCAAACTTGCAAATGGATGTAATTTGGTCATTTATATTACAATTTGACCTTCCCATCGAGGCAATGTTTGCACAAACGAGCTTAAACATAATCGTTGGAAACATACACTGCACACTATAACGACAAATATGTTTTGTTAAGTAAACAATTTTCTCGCTTGTAAGCATTTCGTGTCTTCTTCAGATATAAATGGGATTGGATTGCATTAATCTCTCGAGGTATTTTCCCACCTTATGATGTAAAATACGTGGCTCTGTGTTTTACCAACCCACACAATGCTTGTGTGCCATAAATGTAGAAATGTATAGAATAGGGCAGTAACCACTGCAGTTTGTTGGTTATAATTACACCGGCTTGCTGAAGGGAAAAAACGTAACTGCATTGTTAGGTAGTGTTGTATGAATATATATCTACAAAGATACTCTAGTAATGATTGTTGAAATCATATGAGAGTCGCCAAACAACATAAAGGTGATCACACTTATATCATAAGTTGAAATCCAAAATTATGTAAAGAAAGAAAATTATAACAGCATTTTATTTGCTTTTTGTTTGGAAAGGAAACAGCAAAAGCAAGAAATACAAAACAAATCGAAACAAAAATGATGACTTTGATATTACAAAGACAAAATGTCTTAACAAAGGTGTAGGCTACATACTTGAAAGAAAAAATATCTCTGCTGAAACTATTTGAAGAGCGTCGAGAGAGTGGACGCTAAATATTGATAGCACGGGTATCCTTTTAGCCGCAAGCTATTTTACAGGTCAATATATTATTATATATGTATTTCCAGCTGTTTCGGTAAATAGTAGTATTGACATTTTGTATTTCGATGCGAAATGGACAGGGTTAGTGCCCTACACAATTCAACAATTTTGCAAAATGAACAACTAAAAGCTTATTTTAGCATTATTATTGAAATTAGTAGTCTTATCCGAGCCCTTCGCTAGAGATCATTAGTCATGAATTTGACGTAAAAAAACGAGCCGTAAATGCAGCAAATTTCATTTGGCGCTACAGGTGAAAATTATACATGTTAAGGTCATAATTGACCGAAATTTATTTTTGATAGATTCACAAACTTTTTGCGTACTTTAAAACATCTGCAACGTTTCATTTCAATCTGAAATATATCTGTGTGTTTTGAAGACAATCAACAGAAAATATAGGGCTTATACTGATCTTTGAACCCATTTATCTCAGTTGTACATTTTACTCCCTGACAATTAGTATTCGGGTGAAGTTCATTGAGATGTCATTTTTTACTTAGGTCTTTTCAAATATATAAACAAGGCACAATGACAAGACACTGCATTTACGACTGTTTTGGGATGGATGGTGAAATATAAGTCTTCATAATGCTATCAGAGAATTGGAGCATTTAAGAGTTGGTCAGTTGAAATGCGTTATGGCTATGCATCGAATATATTCAGTATTGACATAGATAGGCCATATAGCTACATTTAAATCATTACATCCATATTGCTTAAAAATATATTTTGTAATAATGTGTTTGACGTATCAGTAACTTATTAGTACTAGTATTACTTTGTATTACGTATGTAGAATTGTGCAACATTTTTACTATTTTGAGGTGGTATGAACCAAATCAAATCAATTGTGGCTTAAACCCTGACAGTACACTGCGCAATGGATCAGACGATTTGGGCACTTGTATTGCGAACTAACGTAGACAACACAGTATTTAAGCATTAATTAATGTTTGATAAGAAGCGTATCATTTGTTTTAATGCTTTCTAACGTTGGATTTTCTATTCACATACGTAAAAAACACTTTCTTTTTTCTCAACTATCTCAGATTTCCCTAAATTGCCAACATCTGAAGCCTAATCCTCTATTTAAAAAAGCCGGCCTTGCATTTATGATCTTTAGTACACCCCCAATACATCTAAAATAATGTATTGAACTATAACATTTTACTTAGGAGATGCAGACATACAATATTAACATGGTTATGTTTGTGTGCTTAAATAAACTGAAGTTCGTGTTTCTATTGTATATATTTGCCTGTTTGCTTCTAAGCCAATCGGCGGTTGACCGCCCGGAACTGCCGGTTCTTGCCGGTTGCTATTGTTCTAAACAATGGCAAACGTCCAGAACAACCGGTTCCAGGCTGTCAGCCGCCGGTTGAGTTTTGAAGCGGTCCCTAAGATGATTACATTTCCGCCAGGGACTTATTACGCTTGATGTAATAGTATAGATCTAACTTTTACAATCTATAAACACTAGTCAAAGAGTTCATTTGCACCATGTTGTGATATTTAAAATGTCTACTTTATTTGTCATGTGTTTAAAAGCCCAGCATCTGCATCTATTTTGATTGATAGTAAAATGAAGAACTGTGTGATTTGAAATATGCAGATTTTTATACAGATGTTTAATTAACCATTAAATAACGTTATCAAATAGTTTGTCTTTTGTTTAAAGCAGACTAATTGTTTGATAACTCTTGTACCTGAAAAGGAACAAAAATATCGTAATTTTTTCAAGACAATCGACCAATTTTTTTTATTTTTTTAGTGTTGCCAAAATGAATTCTGCTTTATGAAAATATATTTGATTTTAATAGTCATGAAGCAAAAAAATGCTTATGTGGTAAACTATTTTACAGGTTTCCACTAAATGAATGTACCATTTAAACAACACATACCTTGTTTATCTAAAAATGAAAAATAAGGTATATATAGTAGAAAAAAATAAAGTAGACTGATTTTCAACTATTTCTGTCTTTAATTCACACTCGCAGTGTTAATCTGAAGCAGACGTGCCTTTTCAATATGGCGGGTTTGTATTAATATCCTTCTACGTCTTTCGGCAACGTTATATTCAATGTAATCAGTTCTAAATCGATAATAAGCTGAAACTTTCCACGCAATATTGGCACCTTGTCAAAAATGCTCATCATTTTAGATAAGAACATCGGCAAGTATTACGTGGTCAGGTGATTGTTTGGAGGGATGGATTTAAACCTAATTTTGCTTACGGTTAAGCTTAATCAACCTGTTTTGATCAAGAATATGCTAAGCTAATACTTCTTCTGGTAAAGCTTTATTATCTGATTGATGTAAGTGTTAGCTGATATTTACAATAATATGAAAAAATTAAATCCCTGTCACCTGCTGAGGTAGATAATGGAGTCAGTTTTTACACTGAACTCAATGAAATCTCATCTCACAGCTCAAAAGAACCAACAACCGTACCGTACAGTATACAGTGCATCATCATCATCATCATCATTCGACTGCGGAGCAGGCGACTACAAGCTCCCTCCAGCTACAACGGTCTTGAGCCATAGATGTCAACTGCCCTTGACTCAACATGTCATTTGTGTCTCCAAAAAGATGCTGAATATATCTGGGAAACAGTGTTCGTTGCCTTCCATGTCTTCTCTTACCATTGGTAGGAATATATAGTGCATATAGTTTACACAGCTCCTCATCAGGCAGGCGTAGGATGTGGCCAAGGAATTTGAGTTGGCGAACACGAACTCTATCAATCAGCGGGGATGTGTTTGTCAAACTGTAAATATGTGCATTTGTAACCCTGTCAATTTTTGGTTCCAAAAGCATTTATCTGGTCTTCCATAGCTTTTGAGATGACCCATGATTCACAGCCATAAAGCAGGACTGTGACAAGGGTTGTATCAAACAGTCTTACTTTAGTTGATATTTGGATAATTGGACTTTTCCACAAGCGTTGCAATTTCCAAAATGCTGTCCAAGCAAAACCTTTCCTCCTTTTCAGGTCATTGGTGCTAGATGCCATAATAGAACCCAGGTACCTGAAGTCAGACACATGTTTGATGGGGTTGCCATACACTTGGAGAGGAGACTGATGATGACAGTTGATGGTCATTTATTCAGTCTTTGGAGCACTTATAATGAGCCCGAGGTCCGCAGCAGCATCAGCAGTTTTTGTGAGCTTTGATTGCAAACTTGGCATAGATGATTCGAGCAAAGCGATATCATTAGCAAAGTCTAAGTCACTAAGGAGTTTGGCTGGGTAGCGTATTGATTGTCTAGGGTGGGTCACAACTCCAGAGTCTGGTCCAGATGCTTTCCCCAGAAAGTAGTCAACTAAGATGATAAAGATGAAGGGAGCCAATACATCACCTTGCAGCACTCCTGTTGTTACATCAAATGGTTTAGAGAAGCCTCCATCAACCATGACTGCACTGCTGGAATTTGTATACAGCACTTCTATGGCATTAACCAAGGCAGGAACCAAGGCCTGTGGAATATCATAATAACGTAGGACTGAGAAAATCATTGACCTATTGATGGAGTCGAATGCCTTCTTGAAGTCTACAAAGGTAACTGTCAAATGGAGTTGATATTCTCTAAAACCTTCCATGATTCTTCTAAGTATATGGATCTGATGTGCACAACTACGTCCTGGTCTAAAACCTGCCTGGTTTTTCCTTAACAAGGTGCAACCCGATTGATGTAAATCATAATAGGCTCATTCCAAATAAAATGACACTTTTTTTTTGCTTTAAGCATGAATGAGCAAATGTTTTAATTCAAAAATATCACAAACGTTACCGAAAAGTTAAATCAAAATGTCACAAACGTTACCAAGCAAACAATGCATTAAAAGAATCCTAACGATATAATTTCCTTCCACTTTATGAAAACTTTATGTAAATGTGTTACCCATCTTCTGTGTATAAAGCGCAATATGAAATTCGATGACACGTTAGAGAGGTTTTGCCTTAATCAATTTAATTTAAACGCCTATATATCTTGACCAACAATAACCTCGTGGATAAAATGTTTGTGCTATGTTCTATAGCTATTTAAAAGTAAAGTTTTCAGTCTTTTGGTCACAAACGTTACTTTGAAATCGACAAATAGTAATTGTTGCAATTTCTTTCTGTGTCTGTCAATATACCGTAGTTTGTCATATTAGTGCAAGGAAGTCGTATTTGCCTTACGTCATAAATTTGGATTGCACACTGCATGACCTCCAGTCTTGGGTCAGTGGTTCTTCAAATAGTTTTCCAGGTGACGGTGTCACCTGAAGAAACATTTCAAGAACCACCGACATAAGACAGGAACATTTTGAAGAATTTTTCACATTGTTGTGACAAGGATAAAATAAAATAATTTAGGACAACCACTGCATATGCGACTTTCTTGCACTCACGGGTCGAGTTCTTATTGTTAGTTTAAAGTAGCTGAATTAGAGTAATAGAGTATGCTAGCAAAATGTGATTATTTTTACCGTAAATAATTATACCTCCTCCCAATGTTACTAACTGTCTTGCCGATTACACTTCCCTAAACAATATCTCCTTACGAAAAACCATATTCTAATAGAGTAAGACGGCATTCAATAAAGGAGAATGCTAAATGTAATGAATGTCGTCAATCTCTCTGATACTGGATGTTAATGAAAAAAATTGTATGAACACGCTAATCCTGAAGTGAGTATATGTAATTTGCACAATTACGGACGATGAGAGCTCGTTGTTTTAATGCATGTCCAGATTTACAGCTCTTCTTTAGTACTTGAATTGGCAATTATATTATGTTATTTCAATAAGCCTTTTTTTGGTGATTTCATCTAACAGTATGTTTTAGTTGATTTAAAAAATTGCAAAGTTTGGTCCAAAGTAATATTTTGATCATTCTTTAAGATATCATTATTGAAAGAGCGCGTAAAATTTTATTCAATACATAACATAAAGAAATTTGCTTAATCAAAGCAATGGTAAAAATCTCATTATTAAAAGAAAATGCAATAAAATACTTTGTGAGGGGAGGTTTTATTCTTAAAGTGATGTAAGTGCAGATGTAATCCATGGACGACAGAATTGGTCTTCACGGTTAAAATAGTATACATTCAAGCGGTTGATAAGAAATTGGCCAAACCAGAGATTTTTCAAACCATCAATCTGATACCTTTAATATCAGCTGCTTAATCAAGCTGAATTACTAGTATACAGAAATAAACTTTTAGACGTGACAAATCGTACAACCCTCCTACGTAAATTGGTTACTTTATCATTTGCTCATGGGCTGATTATAATGTACAAGCGAAGATTTGACAACAGAATCCTTATGGATTTTAGCAATACAATTAACACACTTATTCAACTCAACCTACTTAACGTAGCATCTTATTTTGATTTTCATTGAATCAATTTCAGCCAGGCTTTTAAAGTCAGTTTAGATCTTTACAATGTCATTATGTAACTATATATCTCTATTTTCTATATTTTGTGCAGTATTTGTTTTAATAAATCGTTCGATTCATCTAACACTTACCAAAAACGTGTTATATATATTTGCATTAACCTCTTGTTTATTGAATTAAGTGAAAAAGAGTTACAGACATGTCAACTTTAAAATAGCGCGGTTATTATTCAGGTTTCTTTCGATATGTCTTAAGGCAAGATTATATTCTGTGTAATCAGTTATAAATCGATAATGAGCCAAGCGTTTTCAGTTCCGGCAATACAGTCTGCTTACTCAAGGAAAATGCTCATCCATTTATTTAGGCGGGAAAGTGTGGCTCTCTGTATTGTCGCTGCATTTTGCCGTCAGGTGCTGAATTTCAAGCTTCTCAATGAGCTTACATGACCTGTTTTTATAAGACGGGAACAAGTAAGACACTTCAATTTTTCATTTGAGAAATATTGGGTCTTTCAAGCTGCCGATTGTGTTTGTGATGTGTGAATGTTTGGCAAGCTTTAAGGAGAAATTCAATCAAATTCAGTGTCTGCTTTTATATTTTGGATAAGTCAAAAACCATTGACTCATAAGTGCCGGGGTATACAATATAAATAAAAAAAACCGTTTAATAACATGAGGTCATTGGTTGCAAGTCAGAATTGCGTAAAATATGACGAGGAAAGACATGTAAGTGAAAAATAAATGTTAGTTATGTAATACTAAAAATTATTTCAATCACAGAAACTTATCAAACGAAACTTTATAAAGTTATTAATGCATGAGACGGTCTTTCCCGTTAGATATCTATATTTCTAGTGAGTGTTACTGATAAGTACATGTAGATGTAGTTATTGAAGCAAGTTCATGGCTAATACATCCATGTTATCTTTGAAACACTACTAGACGAATTCCGTATCCAAAATTCACACAAGAAAAACATTCACATAGAAAAACAAGAGACACAAATGCTTTTGAACGACGTCGGTATGTGCTATTTATTAAAATTACAACTAGAGAAATGGAAAATAGGATTACTCAAGTGAGTTGCGTGATTGGATTAGGATACCAACTACTCACAGATGAGGCGGTTCAGGTGTGAGAAGTGTAAATTTATGAAATTGATAGACATTTCTGACTAGTTACAGCTGCATATGTATGCTGTATTAACCACCATCGCTTTTAAAGAATGTTGACGGAAATCTCAATTTAATGTGCTATTTGTATCTATTTTAGGGGAAACCCGTAAATTAATCGGCAAAAGCTTGCCGTTATCGGCACTAAACGGCAATTTTGGGCATCTTGCCGGAACATATTCTATTTGATACTTAAAATCCATTGATATAAAGTACACAGGCACACAACCAAATGCGCGGATAAGATTAATATCTTTTAGATAAGTGGAGAAATAGAATGTTCCGACTAATGCAGATATCTGTACCACGTTGTCGATTAGTTTACGAACAAGTGAAATTATGAACACAATAGTGTCACATATTAATGTTGTATAATAATTATAATAATGATAGGGTTTTTATAGGGCCTTTATCTATGTATGCAAAGCGCTGTTGCCAATTATATATGACCGTCCAGCCTAAAACAGCAGTAAATGCCAGCTCTTGTCATTTTCACTTTTTTAATTATTGCTTTGAGGATTAAAATGACACCTCGATGAACTTCACACGATTTCCAGAAGTCAAGTTATGGTCGGTCAAGTAAAACGGGGAGTAAAACGTATAACTGAGATACCTGTCTACCTGTCTGCCTCCGTCATCTGCTGACGATTGGCGACCACATCTGCACATCTTCTTGTTGTCTCCCTCCATCTGTTTCTGTCCTGTGCAGTTCTTTTAGCTTCAGAATACGTTAGACCAGTCCATTCCTTGATGTTGTCAAACCATTGCTTTCTTTGCCTGCCTCTTTTCCTCTTGCCTTCTAATTGACTCAATAATTTGTGCTGCTTAAGGGCTCCCGAAATATCCCATTTTGAGGTGGATCACTTTTCCGAGGAGTTCTCTTTCGGTGTTTAGTTCTTCAAGGATACTGAGGTTGGTTCTTTTGTCTTTCCAGTTGATCCTAAGCATTTTCCTCCAGAACCACATTTCTGCTGCCATGACACGATTAACATCAGCTTTTAGCAATGTCCAACTTTCTGCACCATAAAGCATAGCACTCCAAACCAGGGTCTTAACCAGTTTCATTTTTAAACAGGTGGATATGTTCTTATCATTCCAAAGAGTGTGCAAGTCAACCATTCTTTTCTTTGCAATGGCAATTCTAGTCTTTATGTCACTGGTGCAGTAGGCATTTCTGGTCTTTGTGGAACCCAGATATTTGAAGGATTCGACAACTTCAACTGACTGTCCATCAATCTGGATGCTGTTGTCAGAATTAGAGGTGCCATCGCCAGCAACTAGTAGTTTGGTCTTCTTAACGTTAAGATGCAGATTAAGTTTCTTGCCAGCTTTGTTGACTGCATGAGTGAGGTTTTCAATTCCATCTTTGGAAGATTCAATAAGTGCTGTGTCATCGGCATATCTGAGGTTTGAGATGTATCTACCGCCAAAACTTATGCCTTGGTGGTCAGCTTCTTGTTCTCCCATCCCACTTTCTGTGTACGTTACAAAGAGGTAATGTGATAATATGCAGCCCTGTCTTGCCCCTTTTCCAATTTCAAACTCTTCTGTACGTTCACCATTCCATCGGATTTTAGCTCTTTGGTTAACGTAGAGGGATTGGAGTAATGCAACGATGTGTTTTGGGAAGCCCATGTCTAAGAAGATGTTGAAAAGTTTGTTGTGGCTCACAGAATCGAATGCCTGAGAGTAGTCTATAAACATAATGAAAGCTTGTTGATCAGTGGCAATCACCTTCTCGAGCAGAACTTGTAGACACACAAACATATCTCTGGTCCCTCTTGCTTTTCTGTAGGCAGCCTGATCTTCTGGTTGCTCTTGCTCCAGCTTTTCTTTCATTCTATTGACAATGATCACAAGAAGGATCTTGCTGGTATGACTTATGAGGGCAATTGTTCTGTAGTTTGAACACAATTTCTGGTCCCCGGATTTAAACAGAACAACAAATTCCTGAACCTTCCATTCGTCTGGCCAATGGCAGGTAGTCCATATGCTGACACACAGTTTGTGGAGGAATTTAATGCCATATGGCCCTGTGGCTTTCACTAGTTCTGCTGGTATTCCATCAATCCCTGGTGACTTCCCTGCTCTAAGTTGTTTTACAGCATGCTCTACTTCTGAAAGAAGCGGTGTTGGTTCTTGGTCTGACTCAGGGATTTTCTCTTCTATCAATGGACTCTCGTTGGTTGGTCTTTTGAAGTTCTTTCCAACGGTCCAAGATGTCTTTTCTATGATCTAAGATGATCCATTTCTTGTCTTTGATGCATGCTTGCTGTGCCTCTCTGGGATTGGTTTTGACTGATGTGATGGCTCTATACATTTCTTTGGATTTACCAGCGATATTGAAGTCTTTCTTTGAATTTCTGATCATAACTTCCTGTATCTTTCTTCCTTGGCTTTTGTACCTTTATCACGTCTTAGTTTGCTCTTCTCTTCTGCTAGTTGGAGAACTACATCACTGATCCAGGGCTTCTTGGCACGTCTCATTACTTTGCCAAGAGTTACATCAGCTGATTCTTTGAGTATAGATTTGTAGGTAGTCCATAAAGTTTCAGGTGAAATTTCTTTGTTTGAATCTGTTTCTGAGAGCTGCTTCTTGAATTTTGGCTCTGATGAGTTCAAGAAAGACTCGGCAGTTTCTGGATCTTCAAGCGACTTTACATTCAGTCTTGCCGGTTTTGGTGTCTTCCTGATTTTAGATAGCTTGATTTGCATCTTTGCACCTAGCAGTACATGGTCTGTGTCACTGTCAGCGCCTGGAAACGTTTTTGCATCTTTTATACTTGACTTCCATCTGCGCTGTATCAGAATGAAATCTATTTGGTTTCTGTACCTATCCCCAGGAGATATCCAGGTGTATAGGTTCCTCTTATGGTGGTCAAACATTGTATTGGTTATTGCTAGGTTGTTGACATGGCAGAATTCTGCCAACTTATCACCGCTTTCATTTCTTTCTCCAAGGCCAAATTTGCCTACTCCACACCTGATGTCTTCACCTTTTCCAATCTTGGCGTTGAAATCTCCCATGATCACCAATATGTCACCACTGTTTACTTTGTCTACAGTTGTTTGAAGTAGTTCATAAAAAAGTTCGATAGTGTTCACATCATGTGTTGATGTAGGGGCATATACCTGGATAATGGTGAGTGGTTTGGGTTTTGCCTTTAGTCTCACCATAACAATTCTGTCTGAGATGGGAGTGTATGCATCTAGTGCATTTTTGGCTTCATTTCTAAGAAGAATGCCTACTCCACTTTCACTTTTGCCACTTTCCTTTCCTGAGAAGACAATAGATGTTTCTCTGTCTGGGTTGATAACTCCTTCTCCTTTCCACCTAGTTTCACATAGTCCAACTATGCTCAGATTTAGATCACTTAGCTCTTTTATCAAGAGTTCTAACTTTCCAAGCTGATTCATTGATCTCATGTTCCAAGTGCCTAAACGTAGCACTTGCTTCTTCTTGCATAGGTTAACAACAGACGGTTTCGACGTCCTGCCATCAAATGATATCCTTTCCGCAGTGGAGTTTGGGGTACCATCGTCATGGGCATATCTCTCCGTTGCTGCCTCCTCTTCCCCAGTAGCATTACGAGTGGGCACCCTGGGGGTCTCAACATCCACCTCGAAAGGCTTTTTACTGTTTCTCTTTCTGTACATCATATGTGTGGTGCTCTGGCAAAATGAGCGGAAAGTCGCGATTGAAGATTTTGAATAAACGGCTGCTAAAGTAAAAATATGGTGAAAAGATCAAATTTCGTTTTTTCACATAAAACGCATTAGTACATAC
>JXSR01S025413.1:13300-31349 GCA_000969725.1 Ophiothrix spiculata
TTTTGCAGTTTGTGCAGTATTTACGGCTCGTTTGAGATGAACGACCACATTTCGTAAGGTCATCGATCAGCATTCAGTTGTTCCTTACTTGGAAAATTATGACCTTGACATGTATTTCAACCTGTAGCGCAAAATGAAGTTTCTGGCATTTACTGCTCATATGGGCTGGAAGGTCACATATTATTACGCTGGCATCAGGAAACCGTCACATTCATTCGCTATAATTAGTGCGGCTGCATGGGAGAGGCGCACACCCTATCTGCACTTAGATTGCAATGTTCCCCTTAACAGCTTCCAATATCGCTCCAATTTTTTAGGGCTGTAGTTTTTTCCGTCGTAATTGGGCATTTTTAATGATATACTTGGTATTAAGTTTATTTGTATTCATATTCAGATCAGTGATTGTAAAATATCGATCTTCTTCAACATGTTGAGTCATGCATTGCAGTACCTCGGTGCAAACTTTCTTAGAGGTTGGATGTTCTTGTTAGAGACGTTTGGGGCAATTGTAGTCCAAATGGGACATCAGTAGATGTATTTTGTGAAATGACCTGCGTTCTTTTTTGGAAGAAATCTTAGTACAAAAGATTTCCCAAAACTTCTCCATGTGGATTCATTTAAACTGGGTGTCTTTGAATTTGCTAATTTTGTTTATTACCACCATTCTACTTGGCAGAACTTGAATGCAAATATTCGTCCATATGTTTTGTTTTTGTCCATTACATAGATATTACCAAGGTCTACAACATCAAAGAAAATGATGCTTCATCATGAACAATTATTATTATTACTTGCGCGAAATACATCTTACTGGGAAACAAATTACTTTGCTAAAGTGTGACATATATACTTGCAAGGAACGTTTTCGATAAAAAAAATCCACAATGTTTAAAACATCTTCTTTTAAACCAGCTTTAACATTGAATACAGAACAACCGAATTCGGTTAGAAGTATGTCAAGGAATTTACATTTGCACTTTGTTTCAGTATAAAGCAACTGCCTTTTCCCAATAGGTACTATGCTTTTACCCTTTAAAAGTAACTCACAGTAAGGTTAGGGTTTCAGTCGATTTCAAATTCGTTCTCTGGTTGACAAAAGTTCTTCAAAATCCCCAGGCGGGATGCCAATCCCATTAACACGTTTCTTACATCCTTTCTGTTTACCCAACCTACTAAATAGCACACAATAGTTCAACGTTTTCACAGCACAAGATCCGCCATGTTTATTAGCTTATCCAAATCCATTTACAACGCGAGATACAATCAATCTCTCTCTGTATAACGTTACATATTTACATTGTGCTTCATGTTTCATGCAATACGAAATCGGATAGAAATCGGTCGGAAATTGGATTACCGACTAACTTAATTTTCTCAGACTGTTAAGAGAGTAAGATGAAAATGTGAGGCAAACATGCTACCTCCATGTTGACGTTGTATATCTTGTCTCACCTTTTCGTCCTTAATGTTTAAGGTACGATTATTTTTACATTCAGTACTATCTTATTCACTAGAATGGAGCCACGCAATTTTAAATATATATGATTGACATAATTTAAACACATACAGTAGTGTCTAAAATGTGAGAATGTACATTTATGATAATAATTTCCGAGGGAATCTATTAGACCCCTCATATCGATATAAGCAATTTTCGGGAGCTCTATGTATCTAATTTCATAAAAGTGATAGTGGTCAATGTTAGAAAATAAGAATTTGTTAGTGATTTGGTGTTTTAAAAATGTAAATGAAATGTATGTTAGCAAAACGTGTCATCCTTGCTTGTGGTCGGATTTTAATGATAAAAACACAGCTTATTTTCAAAAGCCATTTCCTAAATACACGATATTAACCTCTTCACCAATCAGTATATCCATCCATTAACATGTTCACCTTTAACTTGTTTAGGTTGAACAATTTCAATATATTATTCCCTATTTTGCTCTTATAGCGTAAAATCGTATTACATAAGAAAACATAAATCCAGTCTGTCTTTTGTTAAAACTGTCAGATCAAATCATTGGCAATTTCAATAAAGTTCAAACTCCTTATTATTATCTTACCTCTCAGTGGTAGCTCAAATATATTGCCAGAAATATTTATTACTAACTTACTGTGGAGAATTCGTTTCAGTGCTTTATAAATATTGGGTTGTTGATGCTGTTTTTGAAGATAAACATCGTAAATTCTGTTGAGACTAGAATACAATGTGCTTTTTTTTTAATTCTCAAAATATTTACCTTAGCGATATTTGAGACATACATTCACAACGCTTACGTTAATTACAACTTCTATGGGCTACTTCAGTATTAGATCTTTAGTTACTTTAGAAATACGACTTCAATCATACCATATTGTTGTGTATTTCGCTGGTAGGTTATCCGTTATTTTGCTGATGTAATCGTTTTACAGAACTGCCTAATTTGAGTTTTTACTCAACACTTACATAATTACCTAGAATCACTTACGACCATGAAACAAATTGAGCATGTCATGGTTGTATTCATTTGTATAAATATCATAACCCCTGTCAGCTGATACAGAGCTATCTTGTAAATGTTATTACAGTGTACTTTGAATGTGATGGCATAGTGACGTTGCCGTGGTGTGGTCTCTTGGAGTAGGCAAAACGAGTTTCAAAATGTCAATGTTATTAATGGGTATGTTGTTTCAAATTTGCTGTACGTGTTTTAATAAGTGACAACAATGCTAGCGTTAATGGGCTAATGTGTGCTTATTTTGAAGGAATGACAAAACGAAATCGCATGTACTGGTTAAATCTCTGTTGGACGAACAAGTTCTTTTTGAAATTATTTAGGACTTTGAAATTTTGAATATCATTAACTTAATTTTGTCTTTTGTCTTCTTTCACATCTTTACGACCAAGTTATAATGATACTGATACTTAGTAAAGGACCAATATACAAGACAGTCAACAAATAATAATGCAAAATAGCCGCAATATAGGTTTTAAGTTGTTCGTTTTTCAAACTTAAATTGTTGTTACAAGAAAATACACGAATGTATTTAATATGAATAAATCTTTAAATTGGCATCACTACCATTTACTTTGGATACTATTTATTCAACTGCTATTGGCCACTCAGGCACAAATGTGTTATAAATACGACATAGCTGTTAAGGATAGAAAACATATAAGTATCAGAAAATATGAAAAAAAGTTTTATCAATTTTTATTCTTAAACCAGTCCTACAAAGTAAAATTATGATATTTATCAAATAAAAAATGATTACGAATTATCATGAATATGAGGAAAACAATACAGAATATCTATCGGAAACCGATAGCTCTATCGGAGATGTTAATAGTCGTGCCTTCCTGTTTATCTTTCAATAGCATATTTATTTGTAAATTCCAATCCAACATCTGTAAAATGTATGCATAATTTGAAATAATATAAAATAATAAATATTCATTTTTACAGTGATGGTTTTCTTATAATATAAATTATTGCATTATAGTGTTCGATAAAAATAAAGTACAAAATACAAATATCCTGATAAAATGTATATAAAACCGCATTTAAATTGATACAGTAACAACAAAACAAATTTCAACTGTAGAGTGGTTAGGAATAAGTTACTTTTATTTATATCTGCTGTTATGTATGAATAAAATATTCTTGGTATTCAGTTGAAAACATTTATAATTTAAAATTCAGTTGACAGCTTTATGTTTAGTTTTTAACGCTTTAAGCTTGATAAACAATCTTTTGGTGAGTTGTGAGTAATAAATGAAAATCTGTTTTGAACATTCAAATGCATTCAGGACTTAAAGTATATTGAATTTGTTTTTGCCGATAATCAAGAAAATAATAGGAAATCTAAAATATATATGTGTATAAAATATAGGCCTTATACTGATCTTTGAACCCATTTATCTCAGTTGTACATTTTATGATTTTACTCCCTGACAACGTTTGACGGACCATAACTTGACTTCTAGTATTCGGGTGAAGTTCATGAGGTCTCATTTATAACTTAGGTCTTTAGGACTTCATTTACGTCTGTTCTGGATGGTCACATATGGTCTTCATAATGCTGTCAGAGAATTGGAGCATTTAAGAGTTAGTAAGTTGAAATGCGTTATGGCTATGCATCGAATATATTTAGTTGCAATGTCTTAAACAGTATTGACGTAGATATCAGGTCATATAGCTACATTTAAATCATTACATCCATATTGCGTTACAATATATTTTGTAATAATGTGTTTGACGTATCCATAGTTTATCATCTATGCCTGGGTTTACCCAGGGCATAGATATACTGCTTGTGCTGTTGACTTTTCATTACTCCCTCTTCTTCTTTTCTGTTGCCACATCTATATAGCTCCTAAAGTACACTAGCCACACGGACCGAAATTGGTACACAGGTGAACCATGACTTGAGGAACTATCTTTTGGTACTTTTATGCCCACGGGCCTAAGGCCTTGGCCCTAGAGGCTCAAATGTATATGTATAAAACCAAATCTAGGGACCAAACTATAAAAGCCAGAAGGACCAAACTTGTTACACAGATGCCCTAAGATAAGATTAAGTTCCTTTTGGTTGTCTTAGGCCCAGGGGCCCAATGCCCTGGTCCCTAAGGACCCAAGTGTATATGTATAAAACCACCTTACGGGACCAAACTATAAAAGCCAGAAGGACGAAAGTTGGTACACATTGCACAGATGCCCCATGACTAAATAAAACCATTTTGGTAGCCATAGCTATTGTTTCAGTGATCCATGCCTTCGGCCCTAGGGGCCCAAATGTATATATAAAACCACCTCTAGTGACAAAGTATAAAAGCTGCATGGCCAAAACTTATTACATATGTGCCCCATTGCCAAAGAAAGTGCATTTTGGTAGTCTGGAGCCCAAGGCATT
Source organism: Ophiothrix spiculata (assembly GCA_000969725.1). Lineage (NCBI taxonomy): Eukaryota > Metazoa > Echinodermata > Ophiuroidea > Amphilepidida > Ophiotrichidae > Ophiothrix > Ophiothrix spiculata. Next base: position 18,194 of record JXSR01S025413.1, read on the forward strand.
GGGCCTCAGGGGCGCATATGAATATATAAATCATCTCCATAGACCAAATTATAAAAAAGCCACAAGGACAAAATTTGGTACATATTTGTTCCATAAATAGAGGAAGTGCCTTTTGGTAGCTCCAAGGGCCCAAATGTATATGTTTAAGGCTAAGCCAAACATAGATCGTCTGGAGTTGTCTAGTTAGTATTAGTATTACTTTGTATTAAATATGTAAAATTGTGCAATATTTTTACAATTTTGAGGTGGTATGAACCAAACCAAATCAATTAAACTCTGACTGTATACTATCAGACGAGTTTGGCACTCAAACAGCTATTTGATTTGCGTACTAACGTTAACAACACAGTATTTAAGCATTCATTAATGTTTGGTAAGTAGCGTAACATTTGTTTTAATGCTTTCTAACATTTGAGTTTCTTTTCATATACATGTAAAACCATCAACTATCTCAGATTTCCCCTAAATTGCCAACACCTGAAGCCTAATCCTCCATTTAAAAAGTTTGCTTTTACATACTGTACTATTTCTTTTTTATTATGTATGTATGCCTTTACAGGGAGTTCAGAAATGGCACAGCAAACCTAAATGTATTATTGTTAAGGGACCGCTTCTAAACTCGACCGGTTGGCCGCCCGGTACCGGTGGTTCTGGGCGGTTGCCAGTTTTGGAGCGGTCCCTAAGATTATTACATTTCCGCCAAGGCCTTATTATCGACGCTTTTACAATACATAAACACTAGTCAAATAGTACATTCGCACCATGTTGTGATATTTAAAATGTCAACTCTATTTTTAAGGTGTTTCAAATCTCAGCATCTGCATCTGTTTTGATTGATGGTAAAATGAAGAACTGATTGATTTGAAATATGCAGATAATTTAAGTTGACTGTAACTTATTAGACACCTTTAAATTAACCATTAAATAACGTTATCAAATAGTTTTTCTTTTGTTTAAAGCAGAATAATTGTTTCATGTATAACTCTTGTACCTGAAAATAGAAAAAAAATGTCGTTATTTTTTCAAGACAATCGACCGATCGTTCTGTTTGCCAAAAGGAATTCCGCTTTATTAAAATCAATCTTGATTTTAATAGTCATGAAGCAAGAAAATGCCTACACTCTTAAAATTATTTTACTCTTGTTGAGTAAAAATTTACTCAAAGGTCACAGCTCATTTTGTTGAGTAAAATCCTACTCAAAGTGGGAAAACTTTTGCTCAACATTGAGTAAGATGTGCTCAACGTTGAGTAATATTGACTCAACCGAGTAAGATTTTACTCAATGTTGAGTAAGATTTTGCTCAACAATGAGCTGTGACCTTTTTACTCAACAAAGAGCAAAATAAATTTAAGAGTGTATGTGGCAAACTATTTTACAGGTTTCCACTAAAATGAATGTATCATTTAAACAACACATACCTTGTTTATCTGAAAATGAAAAAAAAAACAGGTATAGTAGAAAAAATAAAGTAGATAGATTGTCAATTATTTCTGTCTTTAAATCACACTCGCAGTGTTAATCTGATGCAGACGTGCCTTTTCAATATTGCGGGTTTGTATTAATATCCTTTAACGTCTTTCGGCAACCTTTTATTCAATGTAATCAGTTCTAAATCGATAATAAGCTGAAACTTTCCACGCAATATTGGCACCTTGTCAAAAATGCTCATCATTTTAGATTATATAGAACATCGGCAAGTATTACGTGGTCAGATGATTGTTTAGAGGGATGGATTTAAACCTAATTCTGCTTGCGGTTGAGCTTAATCAAGCTGTTTTGACCAAGAATATGCTAAGCTTTATTATCTGATTGCTGTAAGTGTTAGTTGATACTTACAATAATATGAAAAAAATAAATCCTTGTCACCTGCTTAGGTAGATAATAGAGTCATTTTTTATACTGAACTCAATGAAATCTCATCTCACAGCTCAAAAGAACCAAGAGCTGTTATTGTACAGGATATAGTGCAAACCGATTGGTGTAAATCATAATAGGCTCATTCCAAAGAAATTGAAACTTTTTTTTTTTTGCTTCAAGCATAAATGAGCAAATGTTTTAATTCAAAAATATCACAAACGTTACCGAAAAGTTAAATTAAGATATCAGAAACGTTACCAAGCAAACAATGCATTAAATGCATCTTCTGTGTAAAGCGCAAAAGAAAATTTGGTGACACATCAGAGTAGTTTTACTTTAAAGTTGTTTAGAGCAAAAGGATTTTGAAATCAATTTAATTTAAACATCTATATATCTTGACCCTATCATTGGGCACACTTACCAACAATAAACTGGTGGATAGAATATTTATGCTGTGTTCTATAACCGTTTAAAAGTTAACGTTTTTAATCTTTTGGTCACATACGTTACTTTGAAATTGCCCAATAGTAATTGTTGCAATTTCTTTCTATGTCTTTCAATAGAGTTTGTCATGTGAGTACAAGTCGTATCTGCCTTACGTCAGAAATTTGGATTGCACACTGCATGACCTCCAGTCTTGGGTCCGTGATTCTTGATTCTTAATTCTTTCAATTAAAGTACGGATCTTCCTTATTCTCTCATATTCCTTGAATCTGTTACTTCTGGTGCGACACTCGGGTACTTTAGGACACAAATTCTACCAATAGAGTCAAAAAAATGGATTCTAATGAAAGGTGTCAACCAATAATAAGTTTTTACCCGAAATCACGTAAGAAAACCGAAGACAAAGGAGTGTACGAACTCAAGAAAGTTAATGATTCATTCGGACCGTCAAAGGGACGCAACAGGTTGACTCAACCAGACGCAACAACCTGCTTAATATCAGCAGATCATCATTAAATTGAGTCCTTATGATATGAAATGGGTTCAACGGGTGCTTATCCTAATCTTGTGATGTTTTTAGTAATTTCCATTCAACGTGTGCCAAATGACGTCACCATTTTTTTTGTCTTCACAAAATGCGCCGTAACTTTTGATTCAGAAATCCAAATTAAGCAATTAAACAAAACAAAAATACTGTAAAAGCTAATGGTCTACTCTATAATATTATTGCATTGTTTGCTCACCATTGTGCTCTGTTACCTCAAAATAAAACCTCAAAGTTCGTTGAGTTTTTATTGGGACACCCTGTATATATGTAACTTGCACACTTACGGACGGTGAGAGCTCGTTGTTTTAATGCATGTCCAGATGTAACGGCTCTTCTTTAGTACTTGGCATTATTGAAGTATGTTATTTCAATAAGCCTTACATTTTTTGATGATTTCGTCTAACAGTATGTTTTAGTTGATTTAAAAAATTGCAAATTTTGGTCCAAAGTAATATTTCGATTATTCTTAAAGATATCATTTTTGAAAGAGCAAGTAAAATTTTGTTAAATACATAACATAAAGAAATTTGCATAATCAAAGCAATGAAAATCTCATTATTGAAATAAAATGCAATAAAATACTTAGTGAGGGGAGGCTTTATTCTCAAAGTGCTATCAGTGCAGATGTAATCTTTTTTCGCATGGACGTCGGTTAAAATAGTTTATATTCAAGCGGCTGATAAGAAATTGGCCAAACCAGACATTTATCAAAACATAAACATGACCAATGTGATTAACCATGTTAACGCTGATGCATTTTATTCCACAAGTTGAATTACTAAGATACAAAAATATACCGCTAGATGTGACAGATTGTACGACCCTCCTACTTCGAAAATTGGTTACCGGTACTTCATTCATTTTGCTCATAGGTAGATTATATGTACTAGCGAAGATTTGTTAACAGAATCCCTATGGATTATAGCAATCCAATTAACACACTTATTCAACTCAACCTACTAAACGTAGCATCTCATTTTGATTTTCATCAAATCAATTTCGCTTTAAAAGTTTGTTTACAAAATAATTTAGATCTTTACATAGCCCCTTTTGATCTATATAGCTCTATTTTCTATATTTTGTGCAATATTTATTTAAACAAATCGTTCGATCTATCTTACAATTGGTAAGAATTTTATTATATTTGCATCAACCTCTTGTTTAGTAAATTAGATGAAAAACAGTAACAGACATGTCACCTTCAAAATAGAGCGATTATTATTCAGGTTTCTTTCAATATGTCTTAAGGCAACCTTATTTTCTGTGTAATCAGTTATAAATCGATAATGAGCCAAGCGTTTTCAGTTCCGGCAATGCAGTCTGCTTACTCAAGGAAAATGCTCATTCATTTATTTAGGCGGGAAAGTGTGGATCTCTATATTGTCGCTGCATTTTGCCGTCAGGTGCTGAATTTCAAGCTTCTCGATGAGCTTACATGATCTGTTTTTATAAGACGGGAACAAGTAAGACACTTCAATTTTTCATTTGAGAAACATTGGGTCTTTCAAGCTGCCGATTGTGTTTATGATGTGTGAATGTTTGGCAAGCTTTAAGGAGAAACTCAGTCAAATTCAGTGTCTCATAAGTGCCGGGTATATATACAGTGTAAAGAAAACACGTTTAATAACACGAGGTCATTGGTTGCAAGTCAGAATTGCGTAATCTATGACGACGAAAGACATGTAAGTGAAAAAAATCAATGTTAGCTATGTAATACTACAAAATTATTTCAATCACATAAACTTATCAAACTAAACTTTATAAAGTTATTAATGCATGAGACGGTCTTTCCCGTTAGATATCTATATTTCTAGTGAGTGTAACTGATAGGTACATGTAGATGTAGTTATTGAAGCAAGTTCATGGCTAATATACATCCATGTTATCTTTAAAACAAGATGAATTCCGTATCCTAAATTCACACTAGAAAAGCATTCACAAAAACAAGAGACACAGATGCTTCTTGACGACGCGTCGTCGAGACGTCGGTATGTGCTATTTATCAAAATTATAACTAGAGAAATGGAAATGGAAAATAGGATCACTCAAGTGAGTTTCGTGATTGTATTAGGGTACCAGCTACTCACAGATGAGGCGGTTTGGGTGTGAGAAGTGTAAATTTATGAAATTGATAGACATTTGTGTCTAGTTCAAATGCATATGTATGCTATTGTATTAACCGTCATCGCTTTTAAAGAATGTTGACGGATATCTCTATTTTAATGTGCTATTTGTATCTATTTTAGGGGAAACCCGTAAATTAATCGGCAAAAGCTTGCCGTTATCGGCACTAAACGGCAATTTTGGGCATCTGGCCGGAACATATTCTATTTGAAACTTAAAATCATTGATATATATAGTACACAGGCACACAACCAAATAGTGGAGAAATAGAATGTTCCGACTAATGCAGATATCTGTACCACGTTGTAGATTAGTTTACGAGCAAGTGAAATTATGAATACAATAGTGTCACATATAAATGTTGTATAATAATTATAATAATGATGGGATTTTTTATAGTGCCTTTATCTATGTATGCAAAGCGCTGTTGCCAATTATATATTATTACGCTGGCTTCAGGAAACCGTCACATTTATTCGCTATAATTAGTGGCTGCATGGCTAGTACTGCTATATGGTGTAACAATTGTGCAAATTGGGTGAAAAGCATGAAATAGGTGCACACCCTATCTGCACTTAGATTGCAATGTTCCCCTTAACAGCTCCCCAATATCGCTCCAATTTTATAGGGCTGTAGTTTTTCCCGTCCTAATTGGGCATTTTTAATGATATACTTGGTATTTAGTTAATTTTTATTCATATTCAGATCAGTGATTATAAAATATCGACCTTCTTCAACATGTTGAGTGATGCATTGCAGTACTACGGTACAAACTTTGTTAGAGGTTGGGATGTTCTTGTTAGAGACGTTTGGGGCAATTGTAGTCCGAATGAACATCAGGACATCAGTAGATGTATTTTGTGAAATGACCTGCGTTCTTTTTTGGAAGAAATCTTAGTATAAAAGATTTACAGCTGCACCTTGCAGTGTTTTTAACTTCTCCTTGTGGATTCATTTAAACTTGATGTCTTTGAATTTGCTAATTGTGTTTATTACCACCATTCTACTTGGCAGAACTTGAATGAAAATATAGGTCCATATGTTGTTTTTTTTGTCAATTATATAGAAATTACCAAGGTCTACAACATCAAAGAAAGAGATGCCTGATCATGAACAATTATCATTATTACTTGCGCGAAAACACATCTTACTGGGAAACAAATTACTTTGCTAAAGTGTGACATATATACTTGCAAAGAACGTTTTCGATAAAAATAAAACCACAATGTTTAAATCATCTTCTTTGAAACCAGCTTTAACATTGAATACAAATAACCTAATTTGGTTAGAAGTATGTCATAGAATTTACATTTGCACTGTGTTTCAGTATTAAGCAATTGCCTATTTCCCAATACGAACTATGCTTTTACCCTTTAAAAGTAACTCACAGTTAGCATGGTTAGGGTTTCAGTCGTTTTCAAATTCGTTCTCTGGTTGACTAAAGTTCTTCAAAATCCCCAGGCGGGATGCCAATCCCATTAACACGTTTCTTACATCCTTTTTGTTTACCCAACCTACTAAATAGCACACAATAGTTCAACGTTTTCCCAGCACAAGATCCGCTATGTTTATTAGCTTATCCAAATCCATTTACAACGCGAGATACAATCAATCTCTCTCTGTATAACTTTACATATTTACATTGTGCTTCATGTTTCATGCAATACGAAATCGGATAGAAATCGGTCGGAAATTGGATTACCGACTAACTTAATTTTCTCAGACTGTTAAGGGAGTAAGGTGAAAATGTGACGCAAATATGTTACCTGCATGTTGACGTTGTATATCTTGTCTCACCTTTTCGTCCTTAATGTTTCAGGTACGATTATTTTTGCATTCAGTACTTATTCACTAGAATGGAGCCACGCAATTCTACAAATATATGTTTGACATAATTTTAACACGTAAAGTAATGTCTAAAATGTGAGAATGTACATTTATGATAATAATTTATTCAGAGGGAATCTAGGAGACCCCTCATATCAATACAAGCGATTTTTGGGAGCTCTAGTTGTCAATGTTAGAAAATAAGAATTGGTTAATGATTTGAAAAATGTAAATGAAATGTATCATTATATCATTTTTATAAGGCATAAGACCACATGTTAATAGTCGTTAGTAACCTATTTTCATATATGACGCAGAACATTCAACGATACAGATGTCTGTTTTTAAAAAGAAAATTTATTATTGAAAATCGACATTTTAGATATGGAATCTGGAATGATGAAAATTGAGTTTTATGATTAAATTGGGATGCTGGCTACTCACAGATGAGGCGAGTTAAGTTGTTGACAGTGAAATTTATGATAAGAATGCGTGACTATTTACCAATGTCGGCCTATGTATTATTAGATAGCGTAATTTAACTTTATGACTGACATTTTGTAATCGATCAAACTTTTCATGTAATCTTTTGTGTCAAACCATTCATGTGTATCATGATGGTCATTGGTACTTTGTTTTTTGTTGATAACTCTCATTCTACATAATGTGCTTCTGATGAGTGGGAGCCTCCGTGGCTCTTACGAAACAGGCTTGTAAAGCAATGTAGTTTCAAGTTCAATTATTTATATTTGTATTATTGCTCCCTTCTTGGTTGAGCCCTTTACCATTTCGATGGTTTCAACTCTATATACTAGGATTATATATTATAAAATATGAAGAGTTCTTGTTAATTGAATAAAATGGTGAAAGAAAAACATTTGAGGACACTTCGGGCATTTTTTCCCCTTTATTCTTTATGATGGGCGTAAATAAAATTGTTGTCCTGAAATCTATTATCATATATTTTCCCCAAAGATATGTTTGGTGTAATATATCACTTACGAGGGTCATTCAAAAAGTTCTACCTGTTGTATCATAACTTTTGTTCTGTTAAAGGTAGCTACTTTAAAATTAGAACAAATATAGCTCAGAATGTTGTCTACATGTGGTCTAAAAATCATATCAAAACCTTTTCTATATTTTTGCAGGTGTTCAGAAAACCACAGTAACATTTGGTACACCGGAAACGGTGAAATATCATATGACATTGCACCTAAAATTACATGTGCAGCTAATGTATGAATAACCCAAAAATCATGGAAGTTACTGAACATAATTGGAATGAAAGTGAACCTAATAGTCCAACAAGTCATATGCAACTGATAAAGTAAACTTGTTACTGATAGAAATTACCCAGAATCCCAATATTTGAAAAGGTGTCTGGTATCCTCTTAGGTTACGAATATTAGCATAGCATGCTTCTCTATGACCTGACTTTCCAAGTGCGTTTTTTATGTCAAAAACAACATTTAAAGATGATACACCACAATTTTCGGTCAAAAATTCAAATGTAGTTTCCTTTATGATGTACTATGAAAATTTCTTCAAAAATAAAGCTTCATAATGTCACTATTTTACATCTTGTTTTGTTAAAGTCAGTTTCTTCCTAAACTGTATCTTAAGTGATTTTGATAATTTGTCTGCATGGGCTATTTGTTCTTTTTTATTGTTGTGCTTGTTGGTGTCCATTATTTTCAGTTTGGGTCAATTTTTTAATCATCCCGTACAATTGTATGTCCATTCTTATGCTTTCTATAATTTTTATTGTATAGCAATACTACATGGCTATATTATGACCGTTTTAATTCACTGTTCCTGAGCCAGTTTTAAAAATGATGCACATATTAAGACCGTTTCCGGTGTACCAAATCTTACCGTGGTTTTCAGGACACCTGCCCAAATCTAGAAAAGCTATTAATTAGATCATATGTAGATGACATTCTAAGCTATATTTGTACTAATTTTCAAGTAGCTATCTTTAACAAAACAAAAGTTATGATACAACAGGTAGAACTTTTTGAATGACCCTCGTAAATACAGATGGTTATTCATACATTAGCTGCACATGTAATTTTAGGTGCAATGTCATATGATATTTCACCGTTTCCGGTGTACCAAATGTTACTGTGGTTTTCTGATCACCTGCAAAAATATAGAAAAGGTTTTGATATGATTTTTAGACCACATGTAGACAACATTCTGAGCTATATTTGTACTAATTTTCAAGTAGCTATCTTTAACAAAACAAAAGTTATGATACAACAGGTAGAACTTTTTGAATGACCCTCGTAAATATGTAAATTTATAACATTAAACACACACATTTATTTTCATCACCCATTTTGTTTTCATGCCATATAGATTTATCAAACAGTTACTCTTCGAGTAGCTAAAGATCTTACATTAAGAAAACAGTCCCTGTAAATCAAATAAGAGTTAGATCGAGTTTCAGTCATTTTGTTATATCATACTAAGAGCGTTATCTGTTTTTACAATATCTTTATTGTTCCCACAAGTTCTTCAGAATCATCCAATGATGGCAATCTAATCAACACGTTTTCTTATTTTTTTGTTTATCTACTAAATTGTATACGTAAGCACAACGTTTTCACAACACAAGATCTTTTAATATTTTGCTTCAAGTACAATGAGGGCATTCTAAAAATCATCAAAAAGCGCAAAGTTGTTCAACTAAAATTAAATATAGTCGCTGATGACATGGCAACAATGCAGGCAGATTTTTTAATCCCTTTTTGCCATGACTTAACCTGTGTACCGATGTAACCGAAAATGAAGTTGATACATTAAATAATTTCTTATAGACACCTCAACCTTGCAAGCTTTACCTTATACGATCGCTTGTCTTATTAACAGAGCATTTTATTTACACTCTATGATGGATAAGAAATCTTAAAGTATTCGAATAGTGTCGACAAGTGGAGCCTCATATTACCTGCTAATGACAATTGTGATTGATTGTCTATTTCAGTTTATTATTTCATTCCTGATTTATTAGAATAACAGCGTGGTGTTTTGGATTGGTTTAAGTTCAGCAAGTGTGTAATGAGGCAGCAATATTATTTCATCACCTTGTAAATTATGTTCAAGTTTATTTACGTCCGTGCGTCACTTATACAGCAAACTACGTAGATTACTTTTGGTTGCACTCTGTATGGACACATCTAAACCTTTGCTTTCATATTCTTGAATTATATTCTCTGAGTATATGCTATGACACCAGTTACCATCTGACCCATTCATCTTCTACTTTATCTATCTATTCGCCTTTTATTTTAGCATTGTTGTCAATAAGTATGCAAAATATATTTTCAAAACATATTGTTTTACGTCAGTTTTCTTAAAGATTTAAAAAATAACATTCATTTTAAATATTAGTTTGAGCTTGTTGCTTGAACAACTTTAAACGATAGGCTTAACTATTTGTTTATAATGTTATAGGTTTAGACATCTACATATAAAATTATTTTGCGGTTATCTTCAAGCAATAGACTGAAGACAGTTCTGGTTTGTAAATTGTCTTGACAATTAATCTATATCACATGAAAATTGTCCTCACATGGTTAAGTTAACTATTGAAACGTAATGATAGATGTTGTGTTCTATTTTTCACTCGGTTGTGCTTCACTTATCAACAATCAAATAAATGGTCCAGGAAATACTTATGATGTGTTTATCTCTATCAATGACATTAACAGTTAAATACGACATCACAAAGGACTGAATTCATTCATGTTTAGGTGAAATTTTGGGAAATAGCATTATTTAATGAGTTCGAACAATCGGAATAACTATTCACAGTAAAATTATGGCAGAAAATATACTTAGTGACATATATGTATGTTTTGTTGTTGAAGATTTCAGGACTTGATAATTGCTTACTTCTTTATTATTCAAAAAGACAAGACTAACAACAGTTCTAACTCTTAAGATTAATTAAATGCACGTAATTTAGTTATCTACCGGTGCTAATAAAACATGTGACGTCACTAGATACTAGTGGTGGTAAAATATCGACCTTCTTCAACATGTTTAGTGATGCCTTGCAGTAACTCAGTGCAAACTTTCCTAGCCCATGTTAGAGGTTCGATGTTTTTTATGGTTCCAGTGAGATGTTCAATACAATGACAGGGTCCGGGTTAGAGACGTTTGGGGCAGTTGTAGTCCAAATGGGTCATCAGTAGATGTATTTTGTGAAATGACTTGCAATCGTTTTGGAAGAAATCTTAGTACAAACGATTTCTCAGCTGCACCTTGCAGTGGTCTAAGCTTCTCCTTGTGGATTCATTTAAACTGGATGTCTTTGATTTTGCCAACTGTGTTTACCACCGTTCTACTTGGCAGAACAACTTGAATGAGAATATGGGTTCATATGGTTTACATTTTTAATTAGAAATTACCAAGGTCTACAACATCAAAGAAAGAGATACCTGATCCCGAACAATTATTATTATTACTTGCGCAAAAACCCCACAACCCTGTCTGTTAGTGGTGATAATGTTGCTGATATATGTAAAAAACTTCAATCCGATCTTCAAGCACTATCGACTTGGCTTAGACGGAACAAATCGTATTTGAATACTGATAAAACAAAAGTTATGTTGATTGGTACTGGTGCTAAACTAAGAAATGTAAATGCGGACGATTTTTCTGTTAGTTTTGGCAATATTTCCCTCGAGAGGGTTCACAATTATAAATGTATAGGGGTTTTAATAGATGACGAATTGAACTGGCATAAACAAGTCAATAATGTAATCAAAAATGTTTTCTGCAAGCTTGCTCTTCTACGACGCAAAACCATACTTGGATATAAGCACCATGAATATACTTTATAAATCGTTAATACAACCTCATGTTGAATATTTCAGTATACCTTGGTATGGCCGCTTTAAGGACGATTGTTAAAAGCTAGAAGTTATTCAAAAGCGATGTGCAAGAGTTATTTTATCACCCCTTCTGTTCACATATTCAATACCTTAGGTTGGGAAACAATTTCTGATCGTAATTATTATTTTAAAGCTCTCATGATGTTCAAATCACTTAATGATATAGCTCCATGCTACTTAACCAGGAAGTTTAATTATGTTCGTGACAATCACTTTTGCAATACGCGTCAAGCAGCTGCTGGTCAGCTTGCTTTACCTCCACTAAATCATGGACATGATTTACAATGTTTTCAAAATTCTTTTTCATACAGTGGTGTCAAATTGTGGAATTGTATTAATCCTATCGTCAGAAACTCAAACGATATACAATCTTTTAAAAAGTATATAAGAACTATTATTTTACACAGAAATGACCTTATATCTTTGTAATATTTGCATGTTTCATTTGTGCAATTTGTATTTGACAGCGCAGTGTTTTTATACTTTAAAAATGTACAAAAAATATATTGTTATACGTGGAACCTTTTTATTACGTGGTATGTAGTTGTATTTTCACAGTACAGTGTTTTCACTTTGAAAATGTATATAGGTCCATGCTGTATAAGAATTGTTTCATATGGAAATGTACCTTTTTGTCATGTGGTGCTTATTTGTGCAATTTGCATTTCACAGTGCAGTGTTTTATGAATGTATACACATATTTATAAGAAATATTGAAATATAACACTGATATGAGTTTAATTATACCTTTTTTATTATATGGTGACTTGTTTGTGCATTTTTTTTAATTATTCGCAGTGCAGTGTTTTTAAATGTATAGGCATTTGTTAGTATTGTTTTACATGGAAATGAGCTTATAAGTAGCTCATCTTTTTATCATGAGGTGCTTATTTGTGCAATTTGTATTTCACGGTGCAGTGTTTTAAAAATGCATATACATGTATTTATAAGTATAGGCCCTTGTATTAAGTAGTGTTTTGCATGGAAACGAGCTTAGTGACACTTTTCATCATGCGATGCTTATTACTTTTGTGCAATTTGTATTTCACAGTGCAGTGTTTTATATTTTAAAACAAATGTTAACAATGTATATAAATTAATGTTTTACGATGTTCACACGGAATAATTAGTTTCACCTCTTTATTATGTAGTGGTTCATCTGTGCAATTTTCCTGGTTGTTTTTTTCCCGACAGTGTAATCCGAGAGAAAAGTTTTATCCATTTTATTATATTTTGGTTTTATGCAATTTGTTGAAGTGGGTGGCACGATATTTGAGTGTGTCTTTATCTTAGTTTAGATATAGAGGGTGTTTACGTGATCCACGTCCCTCTTTTGTCAAGTTGATAACGTTCCGTTATAGTCAGAAGTTTGTTGATGTCTTGTAACCTCACATTAATATCGTGTAGTCCACTACAACTCAACAGGGTTTTTATGTGTATGTTATTTAATT
>JXSR01S025413.1:32024-44465 GCA_000969725.1 Ophiothrix spiculata
ACATCCTTTTTGTTTACCCAACCTACTAAATAGCACACAATAGTTCAACGTTTTCACAGCACAAGATCCGCCATGTTTATTAGCTTATCCAAATCCATTTACAACGTGAGATACAATCAATCTCTCTCTGTATAACGTTACATATTTACATTGTGCTTCATGTTTCATGCAATACGAAATCGGATAGAAATCGGTCGGAAATTGGATTACCGACTAACTTAATTTTCTCAGACTGTTAAGGGAGTAAGATGAAAATGTGACACAAACATGCTACCTGCATGTTGACGTTGTGTATCGTGTCTCACCTTTTCGTCCTAAATGTTTCAGGGACATTCAGTAATTATTCACTAGAATGGAGCCACGCAATTCTTAAAATATATGCTTGACATATTTTAAACACGTAAAGTAATGTCTAAAATGTGAGAATGTGTATTTATGATAATAATTTATTCCGAGGGAATCTAGGAGACTCATCATATCAACAAGCAAGTTATCGTGAGCTCTATCTAATTTCCTAAAAAAATATGCTACAAAATAAGAATTGGTTACTGATTCGTTGTCTGAAAAAAAAGTAAATGAACTGTATCATTATATCAGTTTTGTAGAGCTTAAGGTCACATACATGTTAAAAGTCGATGCAGAACATTCAACGATACAGATGTCTATTTTTAAAGAGAAAATTTACTAATGAAAACTAAAATTTGAGAAATGGAAGGATGAAATTGAGCTCTATGATTAAATTAGGATGCTGGCTACTCACAGATGAGGCAAGTTCAGGTGTTAATGATAAAAGTGCGTGACTATTTATATTCATTGGTGAAAACATTTCTATATTAATATGAAGAGTTCTTGTTAATTAAATTCAAATCGTGAAAGAAACAATAATAGGATAGTTCAGGAATCGTTTTTATGTTTTCCTTTATTTTTTATGATGGGCATAAATAAATTTGTTTATTTGAAATCCATTGTCATATACATTTTCCTAAAAATATGTTTGGCGTAATATTACACTGCCCCATTAAATATGCATATTTATTTTCATCAACCATTTTGTTTTCATGCCATATAGATTTATCAAACAGTTACTCTTTGAGTAGCTAAAGATCATCTTCCATTTAGAAAACAGTCCCTGTAAAACAAATCAGAATTAGAATTTCAGTCATTATGTTATTTCATACTAAGAGTGGTATCTGTTTTTACAATACCTTTATTGTGCCCACAAGTTCTTCAGAATAATCCGTTGGGATGCCACTCTAATCAACACGTTTCTTACTATTTGTTTATCTACTAAATTGTATACGTAAGCACAACGTTTTCACAACACAAGATCTTCCATTTGCAATGCGAGATGTAATGAGCCTATATCTGGTATTAATATTTTGTTTCAAGTACAATAAAGGCATTTTAAAATTATCAAAAGAGCGTAAAGTTGTTCAGCTTAAATCAAAGATGGTCGCTGATGACATGGCAACAATGCATGCAGAATTTCTTAATCCCTTTTAAGCCATGATATAACCTTTGTACCAATGTGACCAAATATGAAGTTGATACAGTAAGTATTTCTTGTAGTCACTTTAACTAACACAGCATTTTTTTACTCTCTATTATGGATAAGAAATCTTAAAGTATTCAAATAGTGTCGATAAGTGGAGCCTGATGTTACCTGCTAATGACAATTTTGATTGATTGTCCATTTCAGTTTATTATTTCATTCCTGATTTTTTTAGAATGACTGTGTGGTGTTTGGTGTTTTGGTTTGGTTTAGGTTCAGCAAGTGTGTAATGAGGCAGCAAGATTGTTTTCATCACCTTGTAAATTATGTTCAAGTTTATTTACCTCCGTGCGTCACTTATATGGCAAACTATATAGATTACTTTTGGTTTCACTCTGTATGGACACATCTAAACCTTTACTTTCATATTCTTGAATTAAATTGTCTGATTATATACTGTGGCACCAGTTACCATCTATAACCCATTAATCATCAACTTTATATATTCGCCTTTCATTTTAGCATTGTTGTCAATAAGTATGCAAAATATATTTTCAAAATATAACGTTTTACGTCAATTTCCTTTTATAAAATCTAAAAAGTAACATTCATTTTTAATATTAGTTTGAGCTTGTTGCTTAAAACGATAAACGATAACCTTTAATATTTGTTTCGATAACCTTTAATATTTGTATCATTAATGTTATAGGTTTAGACATCTACAGATAAAATTATTTGGCCGCTATCTTCATACAATAGGCTGAAGACAGTTCTGGTTTGTAAAGTGTCTGGACAATTAATCTATATCACATGAAAATTGTCCTCACATGGTTAAGTTAACTATTGAAACGTAATGATAGATGTTGTGTTCTATCGGTTGTGCTTCACTTATTAACAATCCAATAAATGGTCCTGGAAATACTTCTGATTTGTTTATATCTGTCAATGACATTAACAGTTAAACACGACATTACGATAGGGACTTAATTCATTCACGTTTAGGTAAAATGTTGGGATATAGCATTATTTAATAAGTTTGAACAAACCGAAACACTCTTCAAGGTAACATTTTGGCAGAAACGATACCTAGTGACATATTAATGTTTTGTTGTTGAAGATTTTATGACTTGATAATTGCTTACTTCTTTATTATTCAAAAAAGACAAGACTAACAACAGTTCTAGTTCTTAAGATTAATTAAATTGTACATAATTTAGTTAAAAAGAATCTACCGATGCCAATAAAAAATGTGACGTCACTTGATATCAAACTATTTGCTATTTACCATCAGTAATGAGTTTTTTTGTTATTTATCGACAAAATCATTTTCGGTTCGGTTGCCTAAACACGAACATCTTTTCAGAAGATATCATATCAATTTACGTAATTGAATTTATTTTCTTCTAGCTCAAGAACATAAATTTAAATCAAATTACATTAAGGCTACTGTTCTTTTTCGCTAGCAAGACGGTTGAACGTCATGTTAAATATTGGTGTACATATGTCATAGAGTCTCTAGTTTATATTTGGACCTTTACTAATGATTTCACGTCCACGATCAAGGTGAAAATGACGTTAACAGACTACTTCGTAAAAAAATGACGCCTTTTATCCCCGAAACCACATAAAGTCATGATGTTCGGATGATTCGATTGTTTTCAAATTTTGAATATGTAGTATCGATTTCGAAAGATAATGTAATAAGCTCGCGTTGTTTTGCCTGAAAAAACGGACGTGAAAACATGTCCCTGTTTGATCTCTGTATTTTCTGTTTTTAATATTTACATTATCTATATTTTGTCAAATATTTGCATTCGTAAAATTTACTTACAAATTATTGAGTATTCAATGAAGGCTAAGAATTGCAATTTTTAAGTAAACAAAAGACTTAGCTCAGCAGTAATCCCCTCGCCTCGTAAAGCATGGCTAACCCGTGCCATAAACCATGGTTCGAGTCTCCACAAATGCAGTCTTAACTATTTCTCTTTCCCTGATTAAAAGATAGCTTTGTGGAGGTTATTAACCCTTAAACAAACAAGTAGAAAAGCTGTTTATACATTAGAATTTACTTGTTAAGGACATATGTGTGTGGTGAATATACTTATCCAGCTTATAGAGTGCGGACATAAATAAGGAAAGTCTCAGGTTACTAGTTTTTAAGTGACTTACATAAGCACTGGAGGGTTTTAGTGCCGAAGTGTAAGGCGCCTTTTTTTCAGTGCTGTTGGCATCTGCACACAAATCTAAGCATGCATCGTTGGCATTGTACTCACCCTGTTAGTTTAACAGGAACATCAAACTTGAAATTGACGAGGGTAGTATTATATTTTCAGAACCGAGAACAACATATGTATAGGATGTGGGTATGTGTATGTTCTCCACCTCCAATGTCCACGTTCTCCTGAAAGAAATACGCATATTGAACCCAAAACGGGCTCGTATGAATATTTTTCTTTTTCTGTTGTTTCAGAGTGGGTAGAATAGATTATTATTATCATCCAAAGTGCCCAAACATGCTTGTTGTCTGATCGTGTTTTTTTTTATTTCTTTTTGTTTGGTCGTTCGTTTCACTTTTTTTTTCTTGTACTGCTGACCGTGCTATATTCAGCGTACAACATTACCAGCGTACACAATCTAGCCCCTTTTTGCTCAAGACCTCTTATAGCCGCGCATGCGTAACGATCCAGTTACGACGACGCATTACATACTGTAGCGGAAATATATGATGGCTGGCATTGCGCTCATTTTGCTTCGTAGTAACTTGGCGTTTCAAGATTTTTTAAGGTTATTAAAGTTATTGGGTTGTAACTTTGATCATTTGAGGTAAATTGGTCATGTGACTTTCGCTATAAATTGGCATGTTTGCAAGCACCCGTAGCCGCAAAAGTCGGTAGAGAGACCAGTTCTCAGGCAGGTTCCTCAGGGAGCCTTCGCAACTAGTCAGTCAATTGAAGCCATTCGATAGGGAAGTGTGGTTAGATTAGTACAGGGGCAACATATGTAATAAGAAGTTAATTTAGAGTAATTTGAGTATCATCCAGCCAACGCAGCTCCGCTCCATTTTATATACCTCAGAAACCGATGCAGTCGGAACAGCTCCGCATAGAGTCATTACACTATTGGAGAAGTGAAAACGGTTTAGCCAGTTTTGATTATTTCTGTGTGCTCTAAGATAGTGTAGAGTGGCTACAAGTCAACGCTATTCTCTATGTTAAAGATCTTGACGTCGAACATCGCCGGAGAGATTTCGAACATCATTGGAGGATTCGATCGATCTTGGAGATATAAAACGCCACAATATTTTGCGGGCCTAATTAAAGTTTTACCCCGATCTTTTTAATTCGGAGACCCTGGTCCTTAGTTAAATCCAAGCCCCAATATTTAACCAATTAGAAGGCGTGAGTCAACATACCAGGCATACAAGAATAATCAATCGTACCACTTCCATTTCTATTTTCTCCGTGATCATAAGCATGCAAAATGGAACATATTAATAAAATGAGAGAAAGTTTTGAGTACATGATGTTTTTGATTGTCATATTCTCATTTCTTAAATGATAATACTTTTTCATGTTTCCATTAAATAAAGTTCTAAGCTTGATCGATGATCATGATATTGTACATAAACCAAAAAAATTTCACCATTTATATAATATTCATAAACAAATGTTTTCAAAATAAATATGATGTTAGTACGTTATCAAATTACTTTTGAAAATCCTGAATACAGAAAAACAAACCAGTTTTTAAAATTGACATGTTGTTCTTTAATAAATTAAACGCTTTAATCAACTGAAAAATGCTCGCTCGTGCTCCTGCACGCCTCATATCTATGTTGTGAATCAATTTTTGATAACACTAAATCACGTATATGAGATATTCTATTCAAACTCAAAAGAGGGTTATAAACGCACCATGCATCACAATATTAAACTGTTAATCATAAATACACATATTATTGCATGCCTTCCAACCAAAATCAATATAAATGTAAGCAAGTATATCTAGGTCAATAAACTAAGGTTCATAAAGATGAAGAGACATTAAGTTGTATGGGATTTGTAGAAGAATATTAGATTAATACTTCTCAGAAAAGCGTCGAATTCTTTAAGGATTATTTAATTGACAAGAAAGGTGTAATATTTCATGACGACGATATAATTATAACAAGCATAGACTGCTGGCTTATTATGTCTAAGATTTATAGCCTTTCGTAGAGAAAATAAACTATAACAAGGAGGAATTGATGATAATATTTCTGGTGATGTACTGATGTATAATAATTGCTTGATACCAGATAAGCTTCTCGTGATATGAACATAATATCTATTAAGAATGCGCATAAATATTTTTTAACCTCTTTTTTTTTAACTTATTATGGACAGATTAGTTATTTATGGATCAAGATAAGTAAAATAAGAATAATGATGAAAAGGTTTATCAATGGGATAACAATCTGACAACCTATAATTATTCTATACACTGATTAGCTCCAGAATTGTTATTTTTTAAAATCGGTTCATGATGTGAATTGCTAAAAACATTTTCAAACAGAAGAACTACATTTACTCACTTCAATACTATGTCTTATTCTTACTCCTTTGTTTGTCGCTAAGACTATTACTTACATTTAAATAGGTTAATATTGTTTGTGTTGTATAGGATGTCAAATATTCGTTACTCTAAGTGTCATCAGTCAATCTTCAGTCCATCATGAATAAGGTATAGATTTCGGTATATAAAATGATTGCATACAGATGAAATGATCATACATCTTTTAAAGTACAAATTTAAATTTCAGGGGCCTTTATAGATGTTTTGAATAGTATTAAGATATGTCATTGTCCACTGATTAATGTTGATGTTTTAAGAACATTTTAAGTCATACGAAATATAGCACATTTATAAACAAAATGGTAAAAATACCAAATGGATAATTCATGTTTTATGTTTTCTCGAACAAACTAAAGTAATACTGAATAATTCAAGTTATATTAAAAAAGGTCATGTTAAAAACATGTTAAATAAAAACAAATTCTATAAAAGAGACATGTACAAACAATTCAAATCAGCGCATAAGTGAAAAAGTCGGTAAATTTTCATTACGTTGGCAAAATCATCATGTTTGATATTACTTGACAGGAGTAGTGTCCCAAACAAAAAATCTGATAATACTTGTAAATTTTACATTTTCTAGCCATTAGTATGTTATGAATATAAGGACGTATGTTTAAACCCGTAATCTTTAGTTCAATTAATTAAACAAATGTTTTTATAAAACCTCCGTTTTTTTAGGATGGTACTTTTGTGCTCTCTGAGGTTTTTATTATTATTATTTATTTAAGTTCATACTTTTTCCATCGTTCCCATTTTATTGTAACTCAACTCAAGTAACTATAATGATAAAAACGGAACATATACCTTTGAAAGCTGAAAAATCTCTAAACCATGAATTTTCTTTATTTGCACTTATGCGTGTCATGTATACGACCAATTTGTCAATAATGTTCTCTTTTAAATTACATATGATACTCTAAATTCAATCAAATTATATGAACCATATCCTTAGAAAATACTATCTAGAGAATATTTAATCATGCTAAAGGTAGTCTTCTCTTTCTAAAATGTATCAAAATTGAAAGTGAAATAAATTTAAGACAAGAAACGAATCTATCAAAATTGAAACAAATTTAAGAATAAAAGCTTTTTATTATTTTTACATTACTTTCACTCTGTTTATATCACATTTAAAAGCGCCAATAAACTGCGCTCCACGTGATCATCAATATCGTCGAGAACTATAATTATAGATAACTTGTTTTATTTATGCTTGGAACAAAAAGTCATGGACTTGATGATTATTATTTGCAAGTGGTAAAAGAACAACATAGATGAAGATAAATAGGAATAAGAATAATAAACCCCCATTTAATCTCCATACAAGGGGTGAAGTTCGTTTTCTGAATTACATCAGCTACATTTCGGTCATACTTCTTTTGAACTGTACTAGTAAGATAAAACAAATAAGTTTGAATTTAAGGATAGTAAAAGTAAAATAGGAACAAAATGCTACACTCTATTCTTTACACACCCACCCCAACACAACCAACACCACCCACCCCACCCAACACACTACCCAGGGGAAAGTGTGACGGTACAAGAATCTTGAATAACTTTCTTTTAGAAATCAAATGGCGACTTCCGCACAATAGTATGGCAATTACAACATAGCTTTTTATTTTGAACGACCAATTAATGTTACATTGTTTGAAATACGTTATGAACAACGCCACAAAGAATATCAAAACTGTATCTTTATCATAGGTTAACAATACCCCCATTGTGAACCTTCAAAACCTTAGGCATTGTCTACACTAATGCAATAAAGTATACCGCAATCAATATAGAACGTAAAGCATAAAGCTCATCCTTGAATCCATGTTAAACCCTTAACATGTTCGCCCTCTCCTCTGAGTGCACATTCCTGGGTTCATATTAACCTAAATTGGCAGTATGAAAGCTCGACAACAATACAAGTCTTGTATTTCTATTCTGCGTGCCAGGTGAAGTAATCCACCACTAGAAATCTAACATGTTTGACCTTTTTACCCTGCCAAAGGCTTTGGCAGGGTATTGTTTTTCACATGTTTCTTTCTGTTTCTTTCTTTCTTTCTTCTTCTTCTGGCAACACTTTGATGTCTCATTACTCTGGCATACAATGATCGATTTCAACCAAACTTGGGTGAAAGGACCAGGGTCACCTCCCATTAATGTCACCTGACCCCTGACCCCTCAAAGGTCACGTAGGGGTCACGGGGTCAAAAACTTGATTTTCACGAAAAAAGTTTCAACTCATATACATTACATGGTATGGTCATGAAATTTGGGGACATGAAATCTCTTGACATTGTCCACAAAAGTTATGGGGTGACGAAAATACCTGGGGTCATGTGGGGTCACAGGGGTCAAAAAAGGTCAAATTATTTAAAAAATCATTAAAATCAGTAACTTCACAGTGCAAGGTGGTATAATTATTCTACTTGCACAGATAGATTGGCAAAAATTTACTGAACAAATCTTGGTGACCTTTGACACCAAAGGTCAAAGTTCATGGGTCAAAGGTCAAATTATCAAAATGTTCCGATTGACTTAAAAAATGGTATGCAGGTACTTTACAGCATCCTGAACAATATGAACACATTTTATAAATCATCCAAGGTCATTAAAGGGGTGTTAAGGGGGTCAAAAGGGGTCAAAGGTCAAATTACCAAAATGCTCCGATTGACCTGAAATTTGATATGGATATACTTTAGGACATCCTGAGCAACATTAACACGTTTTTTAAATCATCCAAGGTCATTAAAGGGGTGTTAAGGGGGTCAAAAGGGGTCAAAGGTCAAATTACCAAAATGCTCCGATTGACCTGAAATTTGTCAAAGGTTAACATCAAAGGTCTAATTTTCTAATGTCCAAGTACAAAGTGACATATTCATTCTACACATAAAAATGGCAATTGGCAGGGTCTCTGTCACTTCAGGGACAGTTCAGTACTAGTTGTTCCTGTGTTATTGTTAGTTTCTTACATATAAAAAAAACTGGGAGGTACTTAAGTCAAACTTATATATACTTTCCTTCGAAAACTGATGGTTTTCTTATTGATGACAGATTGGAGGTACGTTGTCTACAGGGTTTAACAAATAATAAGACAGTAGTAAAACCGAAAGCTAAGTATTGGAATGACACATACATCTTGTTTCTGCCTTTAACACTTAACTTTGACTTTGACTTTGAAGAAATACTTCGCAACACTTCATATGTTGAAGCAAAACGCGAAGGGTTTACGGATTATATTTCTTAATATACGGAGAGATGGATAAAATGTAAAGCTCAGATGAAAAAATAAATTTGGCCTTCAAAATAACCAAACGTTTGGTTAACAAATAATAATAATTAAAAAAGAATTAAAATGAAGTATTCAGGTAATTCAAAAATGAATAATTTTGGAATTTGTATACCTTTTTGGCATATAAACTGTGTGAATATAAATATGTTGATAAGGTAACAAGGATAAAATAATAAGAAATAAAGAAAGTAAACATAACAAATGCCCAATAGATTTAATTAGGCTTGACTGAATTAATATATGATAGAACTTGATTCTTGAATGATGTACATAGAAGAGGGAAACCGGAGTACCCGGAGAAAAACAAGCGGAAGCGAGCATGGACTTAAACCCAGTGTGAAAGGAATGCAAATAAAGTCCCCATGAAATGGTAGTCCGTCTTCCATAGACCATAACAGAGTAAAGCGTGAAACTAATGTTGCACGAGAGTTGCTAGCCTATACTTTACTGTACAACCCGGACAATAAGAACGGTAGACTTATATTCCTGCTACACCGGTACCTCATAATTTGGTGCAAAATAATATTAAATCATCTTTCCTGATTTTTGGTGATTTGCTTGTTCAGAGCACTTTCGAAAAAACGTTTTTTCCTATATATCTATAAAACAAAACCTGGTAATAATATCATATTACGTGTAACTCCTTCGTGTAACAGACCTTAAGTTTAAGAGATGATTATTGCATAATTTTGTTAATACACGGAATTTGTTGAAACCTTTGATATTACTCTAAAAACCCATTCAATATAAAACATTGAAATGGGAATTAAGTCTCATTCGGCTTTCATTTCTTTTGGCATTGTACTTCATTTATTGACATCAATAATGTTCAAATATTTTATTTTACAAATCCATCAATCTAATGGGCAATTACCTTCTTGGGATCATGAACCTTTCAGCTAAACCAGAAACATGTTGATGTGATTGACTGGCGACTCTAGTCGCCATTAGTAGGCTAAGAGTTAATTAATCTAATAGTAATACACTTGTACGTGTCACTTTCATCGCTTATTTTCCTTAAGTGTAGGAGTGTCTTTATTTGTGAGTCTAAGTAACGATTGAAACGCAGTTTACAACAAATGGTAACAATACCAGTATATTTCCAAGTATAATTTGACATGTCAGAAGGATAACAATATACATTTTAAAATGTTAAATGTAACATGGAAATATCAATGTCTTTCAAACAGTATTCCAAAATATATTACGGATATCAATTCTTTCTAGGCAGTAAAGACAATTACCATCAGGAACAAAACATTGCTGACAGGTAGTAAAAATGAACAGGTAGCAAAAGGAAATTGCTTGATATGTAATATTTGATTAAAATTCAGCATTTGACACCCGTAAGAAAAGTAATTACAGTTGGTGGAAGTCGCAATTACTTGGCAGGCTCTTCTTTTGAACTGTTGGTATCCTTGTTTAGAAAAAGGCTTCAGGGACTTCAGGATATTAGTGGATGTATTGAGGGTCTAAGATGAATAGCGGGTGCTTCAGTTATGTTATTTCAAAATTGAAATCGAGAATTGGATTGCTTGAAGCACGTCTGATTCTAGCTGGTAATTACGACTGAAAAAGACGGGCGCTACTTCAATGTTATCGTCATAATGTTCTCATCCTAATGTCTACTTTACTTTACACACAGAGGCGATTAAATGACTTGTAACTGCACAAAATAAAAAATGTAATTCTTTATTATCATGTCTTTGTTCAATACAAACACTTAAGCGTTATTGGTTTGTTAACTACTACAAATAAGTGGAGGAATTTAATATAGATAAAATGATTGAACTGATTTGCAAAATAATGCAAATACGTTTGGCTCAGCAAGTATTTACAAGACATATAAAAATTGCTTGAGTCAGAAAAATTATTTTTTAGAGCAATATTCCACAAGACCTTAACAGATTCCAACTGTAGATGAGTAGGTACTGAACCTGCATTATATAAAATATGTAACTTTTTTTTTCTAAATATCATTTGAAATTTGTTGTTTGATTGGTATAAAACAAGCCTTATCCTAAATTGTGTGCACCATTTAATGTATAATGGTTTAAAATGTCCTTGATAAATATAACGATGCAGACGTTTACCTCTTGCTGCAACGTTGTGACCCGTTATAAATAGATTTAAGCAATTCGTAGCTGTTTCCTGGTAACAAAATACATCAGAAATTCAGTTAGCAACAAAAATATATTTTGGTCTGATCCTGGGGTAAGTCACTTAATAGAAGATTGGTTACTCCATCATGTTAACTGTCTGTAAACTATATCGTATGGTTGAAAAGAAAGCATTGGGATTACCAAATATGTAGCTAACATAAACACAAACAATGCCACAATTTCGTGATTTTGAGCTGCAATTGTAAAGAAGGCATATTAATTCCATTTGTTGTTTATTTGTCTTTGTTGAAAAAGGACTAGCTTAATAATAGCTTTAGTATTCCAGTTGGAAAATTGAAGGCTCTTTTGTAAAAAACATCCTATCCATTTTTTGAAGACCTGTTAAAGCAAACTCATTCTTTAAAATCAATCTTCAATACATTGCCTTAAACAAATATTGAGCGAAAATCAATAAAAGCAACACCTGTATACATTATTGCTAATACACGCTGTACATTGATTGTTAAGTTTTCCTCGCTAAGAGTCATTTATACAGCCCCACAATGTAATCATATCAAGGTTTCTTCTGCAAGGCATAGTGAACAGATGAGTCAAACCTGGTTATTGGTTGTAAACAATTTTTGACAAAATTGTGTTAATTCTTTCAAACGCCCTCTACGTCCAAGACGTCAGTGTTGAGAGATAAACAAAGTTGACAGTCTGAAGAAGTCGTTAGCTTAACGATGAAACGTTATTATAATGTGAGCATATTTTACTCAATTTTCTTGGATTTTGAACAATGAGCTTTATTCATACTTTGTTAATTCGTTTTGTACTTAAAAACATAAGAGACGCTTAGCAATTAAAAGTTACAAGTAAAAAAGGTATGTTTACTTTGTATATAAACCAAACGCTGTTTTAAAGCAAAATCAACTTTCGGTATA
>JXSR01S025413.1:79895-98792 GCA_000969725.1 Ophiothrix spiculata
GAGCAAGGGCGAAGGGGTAAAATTCCGTCAGCGGGAAATCCTCGGACTTTGACCACCCCTCTGGCGACCGGCGACCAGGCCCTCCGAGAAGGGAGTGTGTGGGGGGGGCGGGGGAAAGGGGTCATTTGTCCCGGGGCCCGGGATCTTGGGGGCCCGTAAAATTTTTGAAAAATTGAAAAAATAAGATGGGGGAAGAAGAAGAGGGAAATGGGAAGATAAACCTTTAAAATAAGTAACATTATGA
Organism: Ophiothrix spiculata; assembly: GCA_000969725.1. Classification (NCBI taxonomy): domain Eukaryota; kingdom Metazoa; phylum Echinodermata; class Ophiuroidea; order Amphilepidida; family Ophiotrichidae; genus Ophiothrix; species Ophiothrix spiculata. Next base: position 80,140 of record JXSR01S025413.1, read on the forward strand.
ATGTGATCAGTGGCGGATTTAAGAGTCAGCAGCTATTGATCGGGTCCCCTTAAATAAATTAATTAGTTAAATAAAAGAAATAAAAGCAAATAAAAAGTAATCAAGTATATAAAAAAGGGAAAGAAAAAATCACGTTGGCCACAGAATGTACTCAAAGAATCATAGAGGGCAAAGTGTTCGTATAACATCATGTGGCCCGAGTAGGACACTGCAGCATCCCCACAACTTTTTTCTTTTAAGAAAATACAATCGACCTAAGAGAAATTTTCGTGGATTTAGTTTAGGAACCAGGGACAGCGCCAGGGGGCATATTCCCCCCAATCACAAGCCTTCTCCAACATTGTTCCTTCATTTTACGTCACCAACAGAAATGTCACACCAATTTCTATACTTGTTTTTTGATAATTTAGATGTTTAAAAAATGCGCTCTTAATTTCAAGATAATATGTTGATTTATAATAGTCCACATAAGAAGTATCAAGCCTACAATCTGTTAAAAATTGAAAACAATCGAATTATTCGAACATCATGAAATTATGAGGTTTCGGCGAAACTTGCGTCAACTTTTGCGCTAATTTAAAGATTTTTAAAACAATTTTTAGCCGGAATTAGCAGATTTGACAGATTTTTTTGCGCGCTACGTGCATTACAAAACATCACATTATTTCCCTCAGCCCATTTTTGCTTCAAAAAATGTCCTCCGAAATTTCCTTTTCCCCCAGTTTCATTTATCCAAGGTTAATTCTGATATCGCCCATACGCCGTGTTGAAACCCATGCCAATATAATTATGCTATTATAACCAACATAAAGTATGGAAACAATATTAGAAGATTTTAGAAAAATGTATTCATATATTATTTCAAACGCTGTCAGATGCATGGTTTAAACCCACGTTTTTCCACAGTTTTCACCCCTTTATCGCGAGAAAATAATGTTTTGAGAAAATCGCAATTTTGTTTGTAAATTTCCCTTTATTCATATTGAATTTTGGCTCCTTGAATGACTCATATCTCAAAAACCAAGTCACATTTTGCCATGCAAATGAGCTTAACTGAAAAATATAATTAACATTAACCGAAAAACATGAACAACTAAAATTCGATTTTTTGAGCGAAAAATGGCGATTTTTCACCCAAAATTAGGTCGATGTCTGTGGAGCCAGTTTGTACCGTAAAAAGCATGTCACACTGAATATCTGTGCAAAAAATGGAAGATTTGTCATCCGTGTAACAAGATGGCCCCTATTTGTTGATAAGGGACCTAACTACTATCATATTATTTGGGAGTTAACATTTTCAGAATATGCTGGAAGCACCACTTTCCTATCTTGCGAAGAGTTCCCACAGTTAAATGCTCAATTTGTACTTCTTTTTCACTGGATAGGATCTATGTTAGCATTTTCATTACAGCATTACTATAATTATGGCGTCATATTTACATAATATATGGTAAAATAATAAAGAAATTTGATTTTTATTGAAAATGAGGCAATATAATCTAGACTAATATCGCATACATTTGATTGACAATTTCTTGTATTATTACAACTTCAGTTGGGCCTACATTAATTTGTTTAATCATGAATTTCTTTTATTAGCAGGATGAACAGATATTTGCATTTAGTCAATTGTAATAGAGATATTGCCAAATAGCGTTTAACGTTAACTTAGAAAGCCTCATCATAAGCTTTTATTTTTCATGAGTACACGAATGAGTAACCCATGATATACAAATAAAATTTACGTTTACCTAAACGCTGACTATGCATTCTCTCCAATATTGTTCATTATAACGTAACCTTGTTCCCACCAAAACGAAAAAGTATATCTATATCATACCCGCCTTGAATGTGCTACGAGTGTTCCGCTAGCATGTCAAAACCTGCCTTCAATAAAGAGTTCACTACAAAGTGGTAACTGAAGAATAAAGGTGAGGCACATTATACAATACTAACATCAATTGCTTGGTGTTGAAGTCCTACTCATTGTCAAGCACCACTTATTTTGAAGTGCACAGATCAGATAACGAAATATGGAATATCTCCTGTCTAAAATTAGAACGTTTGCTCTTATCAACATTTTATATCTCATTAAATGTGCTGTCGTTGTTTTATGAAAGGTAGTGATATGTATCCCAGATCAGGAAGATTGGGGGACATGGGCAAAATTATACACAATAAAATGTATTTTTTTATTTTTATATCTGGTTATGGTTATGGTTAAATCATATTTTCCTAAAAATGATTCAAATAACTTCGAATTCAGAACAAATTATTTTATTTTGATACACCAATGCACTTACTAAATAACCCTAAGGAATGCTCTAATAAACAAGATAAAAAGAAAAGATGAGAGGAATACAAAGTGAAGGAGAGTAAAAGGCCAAAGAAAAAGAGTTAAAAGCCAAAGAAAAGAGAAAACGGCAGATATGTTGTAAAGAGCGTTTAGAATTTTACCTTTCAAAAATTGTTGTTGATAAATTGAAATTTAGATCTTTATTAGTTTACTTTGCCCTCGACAGAATTTGCTGCCCCTCCTAACAATAAATCTTGGCACCGCGCCTGAATCTTAAATCAATTTTTAAATTAAAAAGCTTTATTCAACCTAGAAATAAGTTGAGCACGCCTCATAAGTTAGACAAAAATTTATAATGGTAGTCAGTAGATTAATAAAGCACACTAATGAAGCACATCATATATGATCGTATATCACAGTATTCATCAATTAATCATAAATACACATATTACGTGCATTACATGCCTCCAGCCAAAGTCAATATGCCTGTTAACAAATATATCTTAGTCAATATGTTTCAGTTTATAAAGATGATGGGAAAAGTTGGCTGAAGACAGAATTGTTTGTTCAGTTGTAGAAAGTTTGTAGAATGACATCAGGTTTAATACTTCCCAAGAAAGTAATGCTTCAGCAAATCTTTTGCAATGTTCTTCGGAAGCATTCAAGATGTTAAGAGTAATCTATGTAAGGACCACATGATCAACGGAAGAAGGGGGTCGGCAATTTTTGTTCATATTAGGCCTGTGGCATCCGTATGACTCACTCTTCATCATTGTTTCCTCACCTCAAAACATGTTCTTGAGTATGTGAAATTGCTATTCATTATAACCTAGATATTTCGAGCTAGTATTTGTATAACATGTTATAAACATAGTCACCTTTATTATAACTGTTGATAAAAATAGCAGTGTTTCTATATTTTGGAAAAAACATGGTCTATTTTTCCAAAAAAAAATATCATATTTTAGGCCAAAATATTTCATATTTGATGTTTCAGTTTCTCTTTTGATCAGTAGTTATACAGTTTTATTGTGGTTGTAATATTTGTTGTTGGGCCCACTATAATCAAAAATAAAATCATTGTATTCTGGATGGTTTATACTAGAAACACTTACAAACTTGTACCGTCCATTGAATATATGTGTATACACTGTATACTTTGGGGTACCCCTCCCCCCGGAACCTAAAATGAACTTTTAAATTATGTAATTAGCTAGATTGAGATCTCATCTATCCATGCATACCAAATGAGCACAATTGCGCATTGAAGTATTTAATTACAATACCCGAAAATATACCCTATTAAAAATTTGGCAATTAAAAGTATATCACCCTTCCATGCAGATTCTTGCTTGTATTATAATAAATAAGGAGAACAACTGAAATGGTTGTTCTAACATGCTTTAAAATGTCATAACTACTCAAGGCATTGTTCGATTCTTCTCTTTTTGGTATCAATTCAAAGAAGAGATCTTAAACTACAAAACAGTACTGATTAGAGCATAAATTTGAAGTTCACGGGGGGGGGGGGGGGGGGGGGAGGGGTGCCCCTTTATTTATATGCATTGTATGTGTATAATGGATAATATAAGGTTTTGAGGTGTTTCTAATATAAAGAAATAATAATTCATTAATTTTATTGTTTATTATGAGGGGCCAAATGGTATATATTACAACCAAAATAAAACTTAAATTCAAAACTGCTGACCAACCGGAAAATGGAGCATCCAAATTCTATGTTTTTGACCCAAAAAAATCATTTTTTTGATAATTAAAACTATATTTTTCTTCAAAAATAGAAACACTCTTATTTTATGTATTACATATCATGAAGGTAACTGCCTTTTCTAGCCTTTAAATATCAGATTCGCCTCTTAGATTGTTCTTTAGGACATGACATGTGATATCCGATACATATAGATAAAGTGACGTTCGTCTTTGACATTTAGGTTTTCCTTCAGATAATGGCACGACGTAAAGCTGTTGAGGGAGAAATTTGAAGAGGGTAGAAATAATCTTGAATATCATGTGACTACAAGCAGGTGGCTGACCGATATATTCTTTTCTGTAGTGTATTTTTTTTCAGATATAGATGGCAAAAAAGGTTTAGAGAAATATGGGTATTGATTTGGGAAACATCTTACGGCAAAAGAAAATATTGGTATTATTATCATATAAAAGAACATAAAAAGACAAATATTTGATCGATTTAAGGCATATCACACTTTGTCTAATTTGCAGAGATGATAAAAATATTGTACTCATAGACCGAATGATAAGAAAATGTATTCATATACCACAGGAGTAAGTTTGAGATCATCATTTAAAGCAATATAATAAGATTTGCTTAAAAAATGAATTTGATTTAAAACAGTAAAAGTTCTAGAACTATGGCTGGCTTATCCGTCTGCATATTTTTCTCTGAATTTGCCAAAATGCACATTATAAATTTCCTACACTAATATATGTTGAATTTAATTCGGGGTCCCGAATTTGTTTTTTAGTTTGACATTTCGTTTCCAGTTTTTAAAAAAAAGCAACTACAGTTACATAATCCTAGTTATTATAACATTAACATTTTAATACAAAATATATTTTCAAACGAATTTATCGATACTTGTAAGAAATAATTTGTACATCATTCCTGATCAAATAATTCCCATCGGTAAATTATTTGTACATGTAGCTATTTAACGACCAAATGAAGATGTATTTTTGTTTCGTTTACAAGAACACGAATATAACATTTAGTTTTAAAAGTTATTACAACAATTTACGTCTACAATTTTTTTAACTCCTTGTAGCCCAGGAACATAAACTCAGTTCAAATTACACTTATCATAGTACAAGTAGAAAATGCTTCTATTATCTAGGCTAGTGCTTGTAAAGAAAGTTTTATGTGGTGAATCTACGTAACCAGATCAGCATATAGAATCCGGACATGTGTAAAGAAAGTATAAGGTTAGTGACTTTACTTAACCACTAGAAGATTTCCGCGATGAAGTATAAGCAATCTGTTCCTCAGTGCTTGTGGCATCTGCACACCGATTTGAGCATGCATCGTTGGTATTGTACTTAACACTGTTAGTTCTTGTTTCTATATCAACACTAGAAGCTTGACGAAGACGTGGATGCTATTATTGTTTTATTTAAGAATAAAAACGTTTGAACTCAGGAAAACAAATATTTTTTTGTGTGTTCGTCCACTTTCTGTTTAACTTAAAGAAGGATTAACAAATACTAGTAACCAAAATAGCTTGAAACTGGTTTGAATATCTGCTCTGTGTCTTTGTGTTGCTACTATGAAAAAAGTGTACACTTTTCTCTATGATAATAATAAATTCGTATGTTATAAATGACTTTTTCTATTTAGAAAAAGATGTTATATCTTTGAAACGCAAACATTCTGATTGACAAATCCATTAGCTGACGAAACGCCTACAACTAAGTAAGTGTGATTTGTTAGACTAGATAAGATGAACATTTCTAAATCAGAGTTCTAATTTATCCTGTGCGTAAACTGTTTAGGCAAAACATTGAAAAACTACTGTCATTGTTTGTGAAACACAATTGCTTTAAGGGTACGAGGAATCTACATGCTCAGGAAAATGTGAATCCTAACTATTTTTCAATCATAAAAAGATAAATAGTTTCCACTGCCTTTGCGGGGACTCGAACCATGGATTATGGAAGGGGTTAGTCATGCATTACGAAGCGAGAGATCTACCGCTGAGCTATCAAGGCAGCGTTGAGATGGTGAACTAAAATCTAAAACATAAACATTAGAATGCCGTATTTTTCTTTTGTTTACATAAAAATTGCAATGTTTGCATCATTGGAATGCTCAATCTGTAAGTAAATTATGCAAATGCGTATATCAGACAAAATGTAGATAATGTAGATACTAAAATCAGGCTATTCACAGCTCAAACAGGGCGAACTCAGAGTAATAATTCACTTCAGGTTTTTCGGGCAAAACAACGCGGGTTTGTTACATTATCATTCAAAATCAACACAACACATTTATAAAATATTATTTGTAATTCAATAAAAAGTATCAAGCCTACAATCTGTCAAAATTAGAAAACAGGCGAATCGTTCGAACATCATAAAATTTCAAGGTTTCGGCGAAAAAAGTGTAAATTTTTCGAAGTAGTTTATTGACGTAATTTTGACCTTGATAATGGACGTGAAATCACTACTAAAGTCTCATGTACAAACTAGAGACTCTATTACATATGTACGCCAAAAAGTGTATTATTCTGATATGTGTAAGTAGGTAAAAAGTTGCAGTAATGATGCCATTGGCAAAAAATGGCACCCATTTAGGGACTGTAGCCTTAAGTGTCAAATCTATAAATTATTATAGCTTTGGTCTTATCACAAAATAAAGTTTAATTGATATACTTGATAAAGGTGTTAAAATTAGTAGTCTCTATCTGGTCCTGTCCTGCTTTATTATATCATATTAACAAAGCAAGACAAGACCAGATACGATTAATTACGTTCATAAACTGAGCTAAGTAAAGTGTGCGATGTGCGATTTGCTTTTAATAAATTACATCTGCACAACGTCTATAACAGCAACAACTCAATTTGAGAGAGACGCTGAGTTGATACAGATAAATTGGCTTACACGTGTATATACATTAATGATTTGTCTACTATTTCGAAAGTCATCTTTGGAATCAAACATCAGTCTCAGTCTAAGTGACTTCATTTTAACAGTCAAGAAATATATACAATGAGTAATATTTATCAATAATGTTGCATTAAAATTGCCTATATTATGATTTGAGACAGACGTAACATGCTATACCTTCCTGAATCTCAACAGCGACTATAAATAATAAGCTGAAGTATTTCCTGAATTGAGACATTTGATTATTTCATTGTATTTGATTTCCTAATATCCTTCCCTTTAGTATAATATTCTGATCTCAACTCCCACTTGTGGCTAGGGATGCGACCTTAGAAACCTTTTAACAAATGCACTTGATCCTTTGAATTGTCTATGCTAAGAAAACACAGACAGTATTGCCAGATGCGGTATGTAAAGTAATTATGATAGACTCATCTTAAGTAACAGGTCAGCGTCTCAGCCATAACATATACTTCAAATGTGGAATATTAAGTAATTAAGACAGCTCATCTTTTACAAGTCAATGTCCTCGTCAGCAGAAGAATGCTTAAGTAACAACACACGCCTATGGCAGTTTGATGATAATTCTTTGTTTTGTAGGGTTATATTTTAAAAGCAAGTTGTGTAAAAGGTTAACTGCGTGTATTTTAAGCAAATGGACTGCACGAATCTTAAATTTTAAACAGATTAATGAACCAAAACTCAATTTGAACTAGGCATAATTCTGTCACTGTAGTGACGTAGACCCTGCCGCTACTTTTTAAAGACCAATGTCACCTAATCTGTAATACTTCAGATGTATATGTCACTTGATAATGCAACGTAATTCTGAGAAAAACGAAGAAAGCTTTTTGAACATGATGTTGTTGAACCCTGATTCCTGTACGACTTTTGATCATAAAGTGTAAAACGTTTAATGCAATACTCATGCATGAGCCAATAATCCTGCAAGGTCATCATGTCAAGTTTAAAACATTTCATGAAAACTAAAAAAGACACAAGAACCCTGTTATGACCTTTTACGTTTTTACGTTTTTGGATATGATTCAAGAACAATACTTCTGATGTAAAAAAGTAAAGCAGTAAGCAGTAAAAGTAAACTTTTTACTGCTTCCTTATTCACTACATATCAATATAGTTGCCATACGAATCCTGGATTTAAAGTTAAAGCATTTAAAAACGTGCAGTTAAATTTTGGACACCCTGTATAAAAGGAACACATTGGAGTGGTTTAAAAAAGATTTGACAAATTTTGAAATTTCAATAGCCATTTAGTGTTTTATAAAATTAACCAATTTTGACAAATTTACGCTTTCCTACCTTAACATGTTGTTAAGGAAGTTACTTTAGAAAGAACAAATTACAACCAACATTGCGGCTAACAGCTATCGTAACTGATTTACCGATATAAGATGTGCAAAAGACACATTGGGGGATAATAATGGCATTTGAACAAAAATGACTAGATTTTCATCTGCCATAGCCACTGATAACATTAATATACATTTTTCTCATAAGTTCTAATTGTACTGAAAGAAATGACAGGAATTCAATTTAGATTGGGATGCTGTCGTCACTTATTGAATGCAATATGTAATGACGTAAGTTTCACTAAGAAAAACGTAATCATATATAGTAATCCAATGTCATCTCTTTTATTCTTTGGTATAAAGTAATTACAATAATAAAATAAAACGCGTTTCATATGTCTTGTTATATGTGTAAAGTACCGTGAAATGAATTAGACTTAGATCGCTGGACGAAAGCTTACCATTTTAATATTTTAAAGCTAGTCATAATGGCGCCATTAACTGCGCGGACACAAAACGCTGATTTAAAGACAATTACACATCCATGCAACTGAGTCAAACTTAGGAATCGAGGGTTAATTGCTTGACCTGAAAAGGAAAATTTATTATATATAATTTATGGTATATCTTATAATTAACATGATATCGCTTTTGTTATTCTTACACATATAGATGAAAGAAAGTACAGATAGGAAACATGGCTTTGTACACCCTAAATGTCGGCTAAGTTAGGAGATTGCCAAATTGTTCCCTACGCAAGCATAAAATGTACATATTTGCAAAATTGTCAACACAAAAATAAAACTTGCCGGAGTACGGTTACAATATTCTTCTGTGCATTTAGGGTTGTTAAGAGTTCTTAATGTATATTTTATGCAGACTCAGTGGATGTAGTGTAGTTGTAAACCTTGCTCGTGATGATGAAGGTAATTGGTGACGCTACTCCGTCTCTCATAATGGAAAGAAGCGATTTTGTGATAATTATGCTAATCTTAACTCTAGCAATTAATAATGAATTTCAAATACAATTATTTCACTTTGACATTTAATAATGTGCTTGGAAACATTTATAAAGAATCAATCCAGATCACCATATGTAAGAAAATATAGACATTAAAAGTAATTAACAGGACTTTATCTAGTAGTGATATTATCAATACAACACATAATACTTGCGTTTGAAAACTTGTTCCAAAATCTTCAAAAAGGCACCCTGCTGAAAATGTTAATAAATCTGGGGAATTAGGAATATAGCTATAAGAAATTATGCAATATGATTGACAGAAGCAATATAACTATACGCTCTAATTAGTCTGACAGGATATCGTCAACCCAGATTGGTATATTGAAAACTGACATACTAAAACGCAATCTTCAAATACATTCTAGAGATATTGGAGAATATGATATAAAAAGAAACCCTCATGAGTTTTCAATAAGAAGATTTTTGAGCAGCAGATGTGCCTTAGGAACTTTCATATTTTTATTTTATATTGTATATACAGTATTTCTTTTACATATATCTTACTTAGTTTATGTCACGTGTATTTAATTTCTGATTTTATTTAGTTTGATATTTTACTCATACACTGATTATGTCATGTTGAATATTTGACAACAGTTCAGTAATCAACATGATATAGGTATCTAATTGTGGAATGTTATATTGAGTTAAAAACTGTATTTAAATGCCCTAGTCAAGCTGTATAAACGTACTTGAGCTAGCATATCTTGATTAATTCGAAACGACACCTATAATACAATATAAACAGAATTAACAAGAGAATATGTTTAAGTTAGGATTTTTAAAGTAAATAATGTCCATAGTCGTCAAATCCATAACCAGTCCGGTCCGACTGCCTGAACAGGCAATATTTCCCAATGTGGCAACATGTTGCATGGCCAGGCAACATCATATTTGTCAACTGTGTCGAATTCAACAACCTTACCCTAAATTACTCCCTAGGAACTTTATAAAAGTTCAGTTGGTATTGTACTTTTGTGGGATCAAACTAAATACAAATTCAATTTTTTTCACCAAGCGAAAAAAACAAACCCGGTTTTTCAAAATTTTAAATTAAATACCGGAAATAATAAAATAATACTCAAAAATGTTTGAAAATAGTCGACAATCATTAATACATTAAGAAAACAAAGAAAGAAAGTGAAATTCGTTAGTTATGTGCTAAAACAAAGTAAATAACAAACAGATAATTTGAATCACACCAATGCATTGTGGGATATGATATTGCCGGCGCAGGCAACATACTGCCAACATAGGAAACATTGCCTGTTTAGGCAGTCGGACTGGACTAATAACGTTTACTGGCTCTCGAAAATCACGAATTATTACACATACAGTGTTTCCCAGAATAAACCTTACAATTTTTGCGTGCAATTTTCATGGATTTAACGGATAGTTCGAAAGAATGTAAAGATTGTATGTTATAGCCCATGAATTGAACTTTTAGATACCGTTTGTTTCATTTCAATCGGTAATGTACAACAAAGGTTATGCGTTGTCAAATAATTGAATGTAAAAGTTGCAGGTCCAATTTCACGAATTTGTAATTTCCCCTTGAACGAGACTCTATTGTGTATTGTCATTGATCTGTTTACTCAACCGTAATGATGTTTACTTATTTACTACGCACATGCTTTCTTTTATCTATGCTAAAAAATGAACACATTTGATATAAAAATAGGACAGATATGATAAGTTTCCCAAGGTGACTCATTTTTATTCCATTCAGAAACTCCCTTACTTTATGGGCAATAATCATGAAATTGGACCAGACAAAAATCCATCCAAAAGTTTGATACAACATAACTTTTGTTGTATTCTACTGATTTAAATGAAACAAACAGTATCTAAAAGTTCAACTCACTGGGTATAAAATACAATCTGTACATACTTTCTGACTATCCGTTAAACCCATAAAAATTGCACGCAAAGATTGTGAGGTTTATTCTGGGACACCCTGTATTAATAGTTGTGAGCAGATGTGGCATTGCTAATTTGTTGCTGATAGTTTGTTGTTTTATTTAACATCAAATTCGACTACAATGAAGAAAGAAATGCAATATATTAGGTATCGATCGAAGTGCCAGATAGATAACCACGGCGTTTATAAATACTTACAATTGATTTAATGAGTATTGATGGTATATCAAGATGACCTTCCAACTTACAATAATGAATACGCTAGAATAAGAACATCCCAACTCCATGAGCTGCCTTCTGTTAAGTTATGTAAAATATAATGCTTTCAAATCACTAGAAAGCATTTCCATGTTTTTATCCCAATCATAGTGTCACATTTGACCTTGTAGTTGACTTTGTTAGACATTGTTAGATAATTTTTACTAGCATATAGTTGCAGAGGGGAGCTCATGGAGTTGGGATGTTCTTATTATGACTGTTTAAATATAGCAACTATGAACTATAACAAGTATCTAACAATGTCTAAACAAGTCAACTACAAGGTCAAATGTGACAATGTGATTAGGACATTGACATGAAAATGCTATTTTAGTGATGTGAATTTTTTTTTAAAAATGTGTATGCATTTACATTGTATGAATATAATTTACAAAAGGGATCTATTGGAGTTGGGATGTTCTTATTCTGGCGTATTCAATTGGTTGCCCGTCTTTTGTAAGGTCACCCATATTATTGCTTAGGTATTGCAAGGTTGACAAAGTCAGACCTTATGAATCCACTAAAGATAAACTAAAGAACATGAGAGATCTAGATATATGTAAATAAAAAAGGTTAAAAGCAAAGTATACCATACCAAGAATAGAAAATAGCAAATTATAATTACAAATCAATGCTATGAAACCTGATAGCCAGAGGAAATGGAAGAAAGAACGAATAAGAGGTCGCAGCATAGGGTTGACACACACTCCCTACTATTTTAGTATTGATAGTATTTATTTGAGGAGAAAAGGGCAAAAAACATCAAAATGGGTTGCAAAATTACTGATTATGACTTGCTTAATTCTGTACGAATATGTCCTTATAGATAAGCTGTAGTTTAGATAATTCGTTAAATATTTTTCTTACTAATTGACTATTGTTTTATTGTTGAAAATGGAGTAACTTGTTTTGCAGACCAACTCATCAAATTTCAACAGTAGAACCCTAAATCCTCCCAATGTTAATTTTTTTGGAAAATTTCTTCTTCAATTATGCCAAACTTCAATATCTGTGTATGTTTAATAAAATATTACCATATATGGGGATTCTGATCAAATATGGTCATAAGATATCCATACTTGGCTCGAAAAGTAACATTTTCGTTATTTTAACTTACTACAAAAGTTTTTTGCCAGAATGATGCACAAGTTAGATGTCTCTATAAGAATCTGCCAAAAACTTATTTTTGAATTAAAAAAATTATCTAAGCCATTTAACAATCCAGCTCTTTATTTGTGTTTTCAATTATTTTCGGAATACATTTCAAACAGTATATAAATATTTGAAAACAAATTCTAGCTATAAAACGCATATGCTATATTCTATGACAGAAATCAATTTAATCCATCTCTTTTCAAAGATAAATTCCTCAATATCCTCTAATAATTCCTTCTTTTTCAATTACCATCACGGTATAAATGTTTCATAAGAATGGATATATCCATCAGTAGCAGTTTTATTTGAAATAGGTTGTCACAGTGGTAAGTGCATGGGCTTTATCTATGCTGCTGTTATTCCAAAACTTTTCACTCTCTGATTTTTAGTATTTTTTATAAATGGAAAAAAAAATGTGTGCCGTGTTGTTAGTTGAATTCAATACATTATGAGTGATAAAGAGTGTACGTCTTTGTCTGCTTTCTTTGGAAGCGTAAAACGGTCTAGACTAATGACTACGACTACGAGTATGAACGTTAACAATACTTTGATTCCTTATTTCAAATATATATCATTTTCTTCGTTTAAATGAAAGATCTTTGTAAAGGTGTTTTCTCAATTGTGCATCTCTATCTATTTTTAATATGATTTAAACAAATAAGATACGAAAAAACTATGTGGCACCATATTATTTACCTTTTGAAAGAAATGATCTAATTATTACATATTTTTGATTATCAGCTGAGACGTATCACAAATGATTTGCAATTGATCTTTATCTGAACAATACGACATTTATCACACTTTTTACAGACTAACATCGATCAATGGAATGCAGGTGATTTTAACATAAATGCAATAAAGCGAAGTGAAAAATAATAGGCAATGGGTGCTGTAGAAATATATGATTTCATTCATAAACATCTCGCTAGCATTTTGTAGCAGCATACATACATGTATCGCCGTAATAAATATTTTAGGCAAAGTGCACCAAAAAGTCCCGCAAAAGGTATGCAATACCCTCTATTAATCGGTATATACACAATATTTAGGTCAGACTGAATAAATTATATCAGCTAAAATATATATATTTTTACTGAAATACAAAAAAAAAAATAGTTTTGACTTGGTTACAATAATTTTACAGTAACCTTTTGACATAATATTGGGAATGTATTCTTGCTTCAGATTAATATATATATTGTTTAAAAGGTTGATAAAAGATGTGATAGTTTGATAAAAGACGTCAATCGAAAAGCAATTGATAAATTCTCGACGCCATCTGCAGTAATTTTAATTAAACAAATAACATAAGAGTAAAAGATTTAAATCGATTTTACGTAAGCTTAAAAACTAGACGACACGACTGGTATTGGTATTTTATAACCTTTAAGGATATCTCTGCTTCAATTGATTCTTGATTTATCTCTTGTTTTAATGAAAGACACGTTCACCAATTATAAGTAACGTGTGGCAAACGGACAACGGATGCTTCTTTTTATCTTTTCTGCAACAATCAGCAAACATAAGATGACTACTACTACTACTACTACTAAACAGTTTTTAAAAAACGCCTTACGTAGAAACCACAAGGCGCTGTAAAATAAAAAATAGTATAAATCACAAAGTACAGAAATACACTGTAAAAATTTACATAATAAGTAAACAATTAAATTACAAAGAGTAAAACATAATTTTACATTAAAAATTAAAGACAGCATGACCAGCATGTAGATAAAGATAAAATCCATGTAGATAAAGATAAAATCCATGAGCAGGTGATATTTTTGTAAACTGTACAAGGTTCCCGAAATATATGATTTGTCAGTTGATAGAACATGAGCAATTTGCTACATTTGAAATATCACTTATAACAAAGGATGTTAGATAGCTGGATGATTAGATTTCATTTATCTTGTCTATTTCGGGTTTTCACGGTTTCAAATGATATTTTGTTTTTACTGCTATGTAATAAAGGAGACGTTCCTTTCAACAACGAGATGTCGAAATGCCATGTTTACCGCTAGATTTTGCATGCTTTCACATGGCAAACTATTATATTTTTAGACGATATGGGGTTTCTAAATAATGTATTCGTTTTTAGTTTTGATTTTTTCAGATCCATCATCAACACGGCGTCAACAGTTTTCAGATGCCTTAAAGATAATTTTGCTTTTAAGCTATCTAAGTAAACGCTAGAGTCAGGTCGTACAGGATATCTTTGAAAAAGAACACCAAGAAATACCAATAGGTTTTTCATCCTTTCATACTTTCTCATCATATCGTATATATAAGTGAGCATCATAAAGCCCTCTGATTCCATTTTGTGATTGGATATCAATTCAATCTGTTTTGATCATAGTTTTTCTTTGCAAATACCTTCCAGATACCATATCCATGAACTGCTTAGTGTAATACAATCCTCACAATATCAAACAGAAATGAATCAACTTCATTAATTTTTCTGACAAAAAACAGCATTTTACAAATTGTTGTCAGTTTTTTTTATAAAGTTTAGTTGAGATGATATGGGTAATCTACATTTCATAAATCAATCAAACATAAACATGATATTCTTTTGGGTTATGTATTTTTTCTATTTTTGAATTAATCAAAAAAATTTCATTTATGCGTCGTTATTGCCAACGCAAACATCGTTTGAGAAGTTATGACAACAATGTACGTAATCAGATGGGTCTCCTTTGAGCTCAGGAACATAAACTGAGATCGAAATACATTAAACAAAGTACGAGTAGAAAAAGGCTTTTCACACGTTGAGATAGTGCTTGTTAAGGAAGTTTTATGAGTTGAATCAACGTAACCAGATCAGCTTATAGAATCCGGGCGTGTACAAGGAAAGTATAAGGTTTCTAGATTTAAGTGATTTTACTTAACCTCTAGAAGATTTCTTCTACATTGCTTGTGGCATTTGAACACAAATCTAAAAACGCATTGTTTTCACTATACTTTACACTTTTAGTATCGTTTTTCTATATGAAAACTTGACACGTATCAAGTAGGTTATTATTGTTTTACTCCAGAATAAAATCTCTTGCACCAATGAACTTCTTGTTCCACTTCCAAATACCTTAAAGATATATCACTATCATATTATTCGGGAGTTAAAATTTCAAAATATGCTGGAAGCACCATTTTCCTATCTTGCGCAGAGTATCCACAGTGAAATGGTCAATGTGTGCTTCTTTTTTACTAGATAGGATATATGTTAGGATTTTCAGCTCAGCATTATTATAATTATGGCGTCATGATTACATAATATATGGTCAAATAATAAAGAATTTTGATATTGATTGAAAATGAGACAATAGAATCTTGACTAATGTCGCAAATATTTGATAGACAGTGTTTATGTATTTTTACCATTTCAGTTGGGCCTACATTAATTTGTTTAGTCATTAATTTCTTTTATCAGCAGGATGAACAGATATTTACGTTTAGTCAATTGTAATGGAGATATTGTCCTAACAGCGTTAAGGGTAAAGGGAGCCCATTTTTGGTTAGCGTGATCAAAAAAAATATGTGAACGTTTTTGACAAGTTAGACATTTTAGGAATACGATGAGAATTCAAAAATAGTACAAAAATGTACGGAAATGTGTGTTTTACCCCAATTTACGAAAACGTAGTCAGATTTGTCAATCATTTAGTTTACCGTTTCTTAGGTAACGTCAACAGTAACTAAGTATTGATTAACACCGTGATCTTTGCTTTGTGTTTATGATGTAAAGTACATTAGGCTATATATTGCTTTAAACTTACGAAACTGTTGCTAAAAGGTTCATTGGGTCCTCAAGTCATGAAGGGCATTTGTTAAATCATTGTCATTTTGCTTAACATTGCTTCAGTATTTTCTTGATGTTTTTCGCAATGTAAGAACAGGGGTATGGTAAATCTCAGTGTATCTTCTACCACAGTGGACCGAGCACAGGTAAAATATATTTTTACGGGGAAAAAACTTGAAAATGTTTGATAAATCCAAAGTTTTCAAACAAAATTTAGATTTTGGCATCAAAATATCATCGTTTGTCATTTCACTAAACACTGATGTTTGATTTCTAAACATCAGTGTCAATACTCTTAACACTTCCTTGTCTAAACATGTTTTTGCCTTCACTTTTTACACACACTTTTTACAGTTATTTTGATGTCGGCATCCAAAGGGTTAACTCCGGGGGCCAACTTTGATTTTAAAAATAGGCCTACTATTCCAGATATTTCATTTTTTTTTCATCAAAGTGCAGTCTTATAAACATCAGCTTCAATTTTTACACCCTTCACCTACGGTAAATCGGCATGTGACACGTTTTGAACCAAGATAGATGATAGCTGTACGTGAACTTTTAGGAGAGTTAAGACGTAAGGGTTCGTATTCCAGAAACGTGTCTAGCTAATCCGTGGTTGTAATTTCTCGCCAACATCATGGCTCATTGAAATGTTCCACTTTATATCATAATTTCCTGGAAAGTAAACTTGAACCGTGTTTTCAATAGCTAAACACCATTCTGGAATACGGGCCAATGTATTAAAAGCATTATTTTTGCTGATTGTGACAAGCATATATCTGAGCACGAAGTAGATCCGGTATTGTCAATATTTCTAATTTGTTGAAAATATAAAGTTGTTGTTGCAGTATAGTGCACTAACCCTCTTTTTGCACACTCGCTACAGTGCACCTTATGTCAAAAGATATATACCTGAAGGTTTTATATGACCATCAACACCAAAACATACGTTTAACAACTCATATAAGGTATACATTATCGGTATTCACTACACGCTACCAGGGAAATAACACATATTCTAATAAACGGGAATGTAACCGTCACCTGCTTGTAAAGTATTGCTGATCGACGTTCGTAAGGTTCCGCTAGGGTCCAGTGCAACAACGGCCAATAAATAATAAAAAAAAAACAGTTTAAACAGTGAAGACATGAATTCTTCTTCCAACTAAATCCTACCAAAATAACCTTTTCAACACACCATCCACTCAAAAGAAAAGCTAGGAACCTATCTAGTTTTATACGTGACTCCTCCGTTTGATTTTTTCATAAACTGTTTCAGGGGATAACATGTAGGAACTCTTATCTATTGAAAAAAAAATCATTTATAAAAATTAGTCGTAATTATAGGTACATTTTACCACGAGCTAATTGAGAGTAAAGACAACTGTCGGAGGCTGAGATTACCAATGCATTTTCGAGGATTTAATGGCAGTCTAATTTTTTTGTAATATACGTAATTCCATTACTGATATTTGTAGTACTAGTTACCAAAATTTCTACAAAATCGTGTCATTTGAAGTACCTGAAATTATGAGATTTTGGCAGAAAGGTGTCAACTTTTTTAAGGTAGTCTGTTGACGCTATTTTAGACTTGATCTTGGACGTGAAATCATTAGTAAAGGTTCATTTACAAACTAGAGACTCTATTTCACATGTACATTAACAATTGTGACGATCAGTCATGTCTAAGTAGGCATAACCTTGCAATAAACTTGACCTTCAGCCAAGCGAGACGAAAAAAGGACGGTCGCCTAAAACGTTACCTTAGAAGCCTTATAAGCTTTTGTACATAAATGAGTAACCCATGAATTACAAAAGAAATTTACGTTTATCTAAACGCTGACTATGCATTCTCTCCAATATTGTTCATTGTTACGTAACCTTGTTCCCTCTAAAACGAAAAGGTATATCCATATCATACCTGCTTTGAATGTGCTTCGAGTTATCCACTAGCATGTGAAAACCTGCCTTCAATAAAGAGTTCACTACAAAGTGGTAACTGAAGAATAAAGGTGAGGCACATTATACAATACTAACATCAATTGCTTGGTGTCGAAGTCCTACTCATTGTCAAGCACCACTTATTTTGTAGTGCACAGATCAGATAACGAAATATGGAATTTCTCCTGTCTAAAATTAGAACGTTTGCGCTTACAAACGTTCTATCTATCTATCTATCTATGTCGACCGCGGTCGGAAGCCATGATGAATTTTCTCCATTGCTGTCTGTTTAGCATGAGTTTGAG
>JXSR01S025413.1:136628-155815 GCA_000969725.1 Ophiothrix spiculata
CTTTTGGAAATAAACTATGGATTTAGGCCCTTTTGGAAACAAACTGAGATTTTTGTGCACTGGCAAGCTAAATTAAAGCAAGTTCTGGGAAAAATAGTTTGGTTTCATGAAATTACTACTAAAGTACTACATTATGGCACCAATAACTAAATTTTTACCCAAAGTTGATTTTTGTTCTTTTTGGGGATGCTTTCTTCATTTAGAGTTTATTTCCAAAAGGGCCTAAATCCATCAGAAAATCAGCAATGGATAATTTCTTGTCATGTTTAATTTATTTTTGATATTATTGTTGTTCATTATTACGTAACCTTGTTCCCAACGTTTCTATAACGAAAAAGTATATCTATATCATACCCGCCTGGTATGTGCTACGAGTGTTCCACTAGCATGTCAAAACCTGCCTGCAATAAAGAGTTCACTACAAAGTGGTAACTGAAGAATAAAGGTGAGGCACATTATACAATACTAACATCATTTACTTGGTGTCGAAGTCCTACTCATTGTCAAGCACCACTTATTTTGAAGTGCACAGATCAGATAACGAAATATAGAATATCTCCTGTCTTAAATTAGAACGTTTGCTCTTACAAACGTTCTATATCTCATTTATTGTACTGTCGTTTTTATGAAAGGTTGGTGACATGTAGCCCAGATCAGGAAGATGGGAGACATGAGCAAAATAATACACAATTATAATGACTTCGAATCCATAACAAATTCTTTTATTTTGATACACAGATATTTTGATACACTTACTATGTAAGCCTAAGTAATGTTCTAATAAACAAGATACATTGAGAGAAATACAAAGGGACAGAGAGTAAAAAGCCAAAGAAAAAAAGTAAAAAGCCAAAGAAAAGTAAAAACGGCAGATATGTTTTAAAAAGTGTTTGGAATTTTACTTTTCAACAAAATGCTGTTGATAAATTGAAATTTAGATCTTTATTAGTTTTCTTCGCTAACGACAGAACTTGCTCTCCTCCTATACAATAAATCTTGGCGCCGCTCCTAAATCTGAAATCAGTTTAAAGCTTTATTAAACCCAGAACGCCTAATAAGTTAGACAAAAATTTATAATGGTAGTGATTAGATTAATAAAGCACACTAATGAAGCACACCATACATGATTGTTAATCACAGTATTCATCAATTAATCATAAATACACATATTACGTGCATTATGTGCCTCCAACCAATTTGTCTGCAAGCAAATAAATCTTAGTCAATATGTTTAGGTTTATAAAGATGACGGGAAAAGTTGGCTGAAAACAGAATTGTTTGTTCAGTTGTTGAAGGTTTGTCGAATGACATCAGGTTTAATACTTCCCCAGAAAGCAATGCTTCAGCAAATCCCTCGCAATGTTCTTCGGAAGCATTCAATATGTAAACATTACAGTGGCTCCCCAAGGAATCCTCCTCATCCAATCTTCGTTTTTTAGACAATCACTTCTTAAATACCCAAAATACCATCCAAAAATTCAACGAAAAGTACTGACACTAAAAGGAACATTTTCGAGGTTGACAATTCCTAGCAATCGCCTCCAAAATAGTTACACTCCAAAAATACAAAAGACCCCCGATGCATATGGAGAGCGACTACATTTTATTTTAAAAGTCAGTTTCAAAGCTATACATTTTCCTTTACAAGAACATAATGTGCTTCATGTTTGGTGCAACATTATTTCATACAAAAGTGCTATGTTTAGAAGGCGAGAGAACCAATTTAGGTAATGCTTTAAGTGAAATATAAAAAAAAATCATTTAAAACAAAAACAGAAAGTTGAAAAAATAAGACTACGTATCCTATCTATAAAGCTAGGACATACTTAGCTCGCGGTGAAGTTTTAGAGGAGAACAAATTGGTCACAAGTGTGTGAGAACAAATTGGTCACAAGTGTGTATATTGGCTAGAATATCTTTACTCTCATATTATTTCGTGCGGTATTTGTCTTTCTGTGTCAAACTTAAGTAAAAGAAAATATCGCAGAAATCAAATACAGACATCAGCTTAATGGAATAATATCAATTTAGTATCGCGCGTTTTATCAGATTTCGTCTGTCAGAAAATATTTTTCACCTTGAAATCACCTTATATTTTGTTAATGCGTATTTTTGGCCTTTGGATTTTTTGACCTGGTTACCGGCATGGCAACGGATACAGCGATATGCGTAAAAATGTAATATCCAATTCAATTTAATACAAATGAATTGTGCACTCAATATACATCATATCACCAAATATGAAGTTTATTGAATGTGTATTTAAGAAAATCACCTTTGCGTCCACTGCCTCCCCTTACACATTTTGCTCGCCAGAATATAAGTCTTTATTAAGCAATAGAAAACACACTGTTTTGATTCGCTTCTATTCCTGTTTCCAACTTCAGGAAACAATATTTTGTTTTATTGGACATTGTTCATACTACTGCAAAGCAGTGACGCCAGTGTGTACGCACCACAATTATGATCAAGGGTTTGTTGGTGGTCTTTTTACCGGTACCAGCTTTCAAAATGGATCTCCGCTATCTTAAAGTAAACATAACACTGCACAATATATTATGTGTGTTATAACATGAGCCTTTAGGGCGAGTGTTATAACAAATTTAAAGCCCATACACAAGTTAATTGTAGAGCAAGGGAGATTTGTTTGCCCAATAATATGTCTAGACAGGTGTTGTTATCAAAAAGTTATATGTTGGTTTTAATAATAAAATACATTGTTACTCATCAAATGTTTATTTTACTAATATTATACGATTTTTTCAAACAAAGTTAGTATATGGAAATTAACCAAACCAGCCCTTATTTCATAATCATATATGTTAAGGATATGGCCAGCCTTTCAGATTTACAGTTGTAGATGTTTTGTCTGATTCCGATAAGTGGAGCAAACATTCAACAAGTCAAAAAATAGATGTTGCCTGAGAGGCATGATGACTATGTAGGAGGGTGTAAGATATAACGAATTCTGTGCGCTGAAGCAACAAAGCTGACTGTTACATGATTCAGAATAATATCTAACATATTTGTTGTATATCTTCAGTATCAATGTTGGATCTTTGTTTCAAAGTTTCCTTTAGCATTGCTTATTATACTTCTATTCTCACTTTCATTTTTGTAGGTGGGAGTACGATATGAATTTCTGTGAAAACATGTCAAAACTAAACACCCATACTACTCAGGGCGGAGATTACTAGATATCATGGACTTGTCTGTCTTTGATTTTGTTATAAGTAAGTAAACAGCTATGTTTTAACTTTTATACAAAACATCTTGTCAGCACTATATCCAATACACAAAGGGTGTTAAATAAGTTAGCGGCCTGTGATTGATGAAAATATAAATAGTTTCAATTAAATAGCTGCTTCATTTTTTTTTTCAAATTATTTTACAGGAACTTAAAACTTATATGCTCATGCTAATGAATTTTGTCTAGCATAAAATATCTATATATATTTTACAGAAAGAATGAAACATACTTTGTAATGATCGTTATATAGCAAGAGTAGATTACACTCCTTACTGACTTTGTTCATTGTCAGTTAAACCACAGAATTGCTTTTTTTGATTTGGGTTATTTTTTCAAGAAATCTTTTTAATCATTTTCTTCTGCATAATAATAGAGCTTTGCCTGGATATTTCAATGTTTATTTGGATTGAATTTGCGTTGTTTGATCAAACTACCCAATAGTGACGGTTATTTTTATGAAATGTGGTAAATTTAGTTGATATGTATCTTATAACACATAAAGAAGTTGCGTATAGTACTATTAGAGTTAAATAAACTTAATAACTTTGTTGTTACAAAATCCGTAATTATGTTTTTGTTTTATACAAAGTTACTTACACATATTATACATGTATATTTGCTTAATTTGACAATTTGATTTGTAGTAATACCATAATATTTACCATGCATGAATGTGATTTCGTACGTTTATAAAAATACGATTCGGGTTGAAATCCGTCTGAAGTTAAATTTCCATACAGATTACTATGATATTTTTCAAACATTTGGGTTTCATATAATTTGTTTCTATTTTTTTCTTAATTCAATATCTAGTTCACACTACCTCTATGGTTAACACAAGTTCTCAGGCGAGGACGAAATCCCATTAGCACATTTCTTTCATTCTATTTGTTTACACAATCTACTAGATTGTACGTCCCGTAAATTCAACGTTTTCGCAACCGAAGATCCCCTGTGTGTTTTAGCTTATCCAAAGCCATTACAACGCGAGATACAATCGATAATATTTCAGTTAGATTTACATATTTACATTGTGCTTCATGTTTCATGCCATTTGAAATCGGTCAAAAATTGGATAACAAACTGACTCAACTTTCTGATTATCTGTTTTGGAGTTTGAGAGTAAGGTAAAAAGGTAGAGGAAAATGTTTCCTCATAAAAGATGAGACACAATTCCATATTGCTCCTTTTCCACCATACATTATGTGTATCTATTTATTAATTTATATTTATTTTTTATATTCATACGTAATATTAGCATGCTGGTAATGTTAAAGTACAACCTACTGTGTCCAAAATACCTGAATCCTTTAAGGCTTTGCAGCTTGACTACAAACTGCAGCTCATGCACAAAGTGAAATACTTACTAGAATTGATTGTAAAATACACCCTGGACACCTCCAAGCTCATACATCATTTACAGAATTGGAGTGAAGCACGACCCTAACAACTCACGCACGAGAATCAATTTAGCTAACAGTTAAGCTTAGATAGACATACTGGGTGTATCAAAATTCTTTGTACCAAGAGGTGTTTTATTTAAAAAAAAATATTAAAAATTGAAAGAGTTTTTTAATTTGAAAGTTTTTGTTATAAGTGAGTAGCAGAATATTTCAGCTTTATAATCTGAAATTTTCAAGGCAATTGAACACTGTTTCCAGAGTTTAGTCATTTATTGGATGATTACAGATTTACACAAAATGCTAGTTCCTGTCACATGGTGTCCAAACAGGGGGGGGGGGGGGGTTAATTTTTCCCGTATATCTTCGATAATGACAACCATAAAGTGGGTTTATTTAGTACCACAGTATAGCTAAGAGTCTATTCTATGTATTCATGACAAAATAACAACAATCGATCAAGATGTTATGTCTTTATGACGTCATAAATCTGAAAATTTTGATTTTTCGGAAACAAATTTGAAAAATCCAAATTTTGCTATAAACGTTCTTAATATCAGAGCTTCATGGATGTTTTTGCTTTTACAGAATTACGATGACACTTTTAACATTTCTTGTAAGTTTCAGCGCAAGTGCATTTCAATATTTTTCAAAATGACAATTTGAAAATATCCATAATGACAACCATAAACCTGCCCCACACCTGAACTTTGACGGATTATCTCACTCCCATCTGTTGAAGAATACTCCAAATTTGTTTCATCAGAATGACCGCAATGGATTTATTTATAATTGCTAAAATTCAGTTGTTTTTGCATTTTTATTGCCCAAATAAGCCAAAGGTATGACGTATCCGTCAAGAGGGTTAAATAAATTCAATGCTCAAACACACGCAATTCGACAAAAACACTATCTTTCTTTAAAAGCATGTAACTTTTGAATGCAACATGCTATTGCCATGAAATAAAACTCTTAGAAAAGTTAACACTACACAAAAATTTAATTTTACAAGTACTTTTATCAAAATCTATTCCCATCATTGTGAAAAATATTCCGAAAAGTATACAAGATCGGGGTACAAAGAATTTTGATACATCCTGTATGTGATGTTCACTAATTAAAGGATGTCGAGCAAGTGATTAAAGCTTTGACTGATTTCATCTTTTTTTAATGAAATAACAGAAACCACGTATTCAAGTTTGCAAAGATTGTCAACGAAAGCTTTAATAACATTTTGAAAGACAGTATGATATTTAATATTGTTCTATCTAGTCTTTAAATATCATTTTCAATTAGGATCGCCTATCAGATAGGACACGACATGAGATATCCAATATATATATATCGATAATGTGACATTCGTTTTTGACATTCCGGTTTTTCTTCAGATAATATCACGAATTGAAACTGTTGGGGGAAATTTGCAGAGAGTAGAAATAATATAATATATTATATGACTACAATGCGCTGACCGATATACAATTTTCTGTAGCGTATGTTTCTGGTATAGAGAGAAGAATAACAGTAATATTAATAATATTAATACCGACAAGCTAATATCTTACAAACGGTTTGGCAGGTCATTCCACCTCTGATGCTCTCACTTACATTGTTCAATATCTGTCCAATACCATCAATGATAAGGAAGAAGCTCGGGTTGTACGTCTGATTACAGCCCGCTGGCCCGACAATTCGCCAGTCCGAAGGTTCGCTAGTCCAAACATGAAATAATGTCCAAAATTAAAAAGGGTTCACTAGTCCTAATGTTCGCCAGTTCGAAAGTGAAATAAGGTTCACCAGTCCGAAAATGGACAAAGGTTCGCTAGTCCGAAAATGAAATCAGGTTCGCCAGTTCGAAAATGAAATCAGGTTTGCCAGTCTGAAAAAAATAGGGTCCGATAGTCCGAAAAATACTTAGTTTTGTTGATTAACAACCCCGATTTTTTTCGAGCTTGCTGACCTTTTTTTCCTTTTCATAATTGCTAACATTATTTCATTTACGGACTAGCGAACCGTTTTCTATTTTCTGACTGGTGAACCTTATGATTAGCGGACCTTATTTTATTTTTGACTAACGAACCTTTTATTCAAATTCAGACTAGGTATGGGAAAATATGTTTTCGAACTTGCGAACCTTATTTCATTTTCGGACTAGCACACCTTCGTACTAGTGAACCTTGGACTAGCGGGCTGTTACCGTATGTCTAGACATCACCAAGAGAAAAGAATGTCTACTGCGGCGTCGTTCTTCGAGTTGACTGCATGGATTATTTCTGTATGGTATAACAGTGACTTTTTTCTAAATCCAGTATATCAACACAATAACAAAGTAATTATTTAGAGAGCAAAGTGTTATTTTTATATTCAACGACTGCATTATTGTCATACTATAGAACCTTATTATATTAAAAACTGCTTTATCTAGCCTTTAAATACCAGATTCGCCTCTTAGATTGTTCTTTAGGACATGAATTGTGATATCCGATACATATAGATAAAGTGACGTTCGTCTTTGACATTTAGGTTTTCCTTCAGATAATGTCACGACGTAAAGCTGTTTAGGGAGAAATTTGAAGAGGGTAGAAATAATCTTGAATATCATGTGACTACAAGCAGGTGGCTGACCGATATGCTCCCCTTCATGCTGGTGTTCCGCAAGGTACCAAAATAGGCCCCATAGCTTTCCAGGCAGTCATCAACGACGCAGCTCAGGGTTCTCGCTCTCTCTACTGGAAATATGTCGACGACCTGACACTTGCGGAGAATCGCAATTATAAAGAGAGCAGTAACCTCCAGGCTGATCTTGATGACTTCCTGCTATGGTCCAATGTCAACCAACTCAAACTGAACCCGGATAAATGTCATGCTATGCAAATATGTTTCATGAAAAATCCTCCTCCATGTACTGATCTTAAAATTGGTTCCTCCACTCTGAGCTATGTTCATCATGCCAAAATCCTTGGTATCCATATCCAAGACAACCTTAAATGGGACTTTCATGTAGACACCATTTACAAAAATGCTGCCAAACGTCTATTTATGCTTCGCAAATTGAAAAGATTTGGGTTAAATGTGAATGAACTGGTATCTGTTTACACGTGTTACATCCGTCCTCTTCTGGAATACGCTGATTCTATCTGGCACTCGTCCCTAACTGGTCAACAGTCTTCCACGATTGAGCGAATCCAAAAGAGGGCCGTAAAAATTATCCTTGGTCACAAGAATTACATCTCTTATCATCATGCTTTGAACACTGTTGATTTGGAATGCCTCTCCTCCAGGAGGGAGTCCCACTGTGTGAATTTTGCCAAATCACTTTCTAATAGTGTGCGTACCAGTGGTCTCCTTCCTCCCAGAAGAAAGGATTGCCGTAGCAGAAGTCTGAGGAATGATGAACAGTTCTCCCGTTGCTTTGCGCGGACGGATAGATTTGCCAACAGTCCTATCCCCTACTTCATTAATTTGCTTAATAAGTAGGTTTTTGTCTGCTGCTTCTTGGCATCATTCCTTTGCACTTCTGCATTGCCTTCATTGTTCTTTTTGTCTTGTTTTCCTTGTATTTGTATAATATTTCATGTAATTTTGTATGTTCAATTCGGCTTTTTAGCCGCGATGCATTGCAAATAAATATATCTGAATATATATATATATTCTTTGCTGTAGTGTATTTTTTCAGATATAGATGTCAAAAAAAGTCTAGAGAAATATGGGTATTGCTTGGCAAAGGACAATATTGGTATTATTATCATATAAAAGAACATCAAAAGACAAATATTTCATCGATTTAAGGCAAATCACACTTTGTCTAATTGGCAGGGATTAAAAAAAAAATGTACTCATAGGCCGAATGAAAAAAAATGAACTCATATACCGCACGAGTAAGTTTGAGATCATCATTTAAAGCAATATTATAAGACAAAATTCTAGACCTAGATGGCTAACTTAATACATCCGTCTGCATATTTTTCTCTGAATTTGCCCACATTCACATTATACAATTTCCTATTCTATATAACACATGTTGAATTTAATTCGGAATCCCGAATTTGTTTTTTAGTTTACAAATTCGCTACCAATTAACAACAATAGACTGCTGTTTGATACCCCTAGTTATTATGACATTAACATTTTAATACAAGATAGATTTTAAAAGAATCTATTGATACTTGTAAGAAATAATTTTTACATCATTCATGATCAAATAATTTCTATCGGTAAATTATTTGTACATGTAGTTATTTAACGTCCAAATGAAGATGTATTTTTGTTTCGTTTACAAGAACCCGATTATAGTTTTAGAAGTTATTACAACAGTTTTTGTCGTATAATTTTGAACTCCTTCCATTTTAAGAACATAAACTCAGCTCAAATTACATTAAACATAGTACAAGTAGAAAGTTTTTCTTATTATCAAGTCTAGTGCTTGTTAAGGAAGTTTTATGCCGTGAATCCACGTAACCAGATCAGCATATAGAATCCGGACATAAGGTTTCTAGTTTGTAAGTGACTTTACTTAACCACTAGAAGATTTCAACGATGAAATGTAAGCATGCTGTTTCTCAGTGCTTGTGGCATCTGCACACCGATTTGAGCATGCATCGTACAGTCTGTTTCTCAGTGCTTGTGGCATCTGTACACCGATTTGAGCATGCATCGTTGGCAGTGTACTTAACACTGTTAGTTCTTTTGGTTATATCAACACTAGAAGCTCGATAAAGACGTGGATGCTTTATTGTTTTATTTAAGAATAAAAACGTTTGAACCCAGGACAACAAATGTTTTTTGAGTGCTCCATCCACTTTCGGTTAACTTAAAGAAGGATTAACACATAACCAAATCAGTTTGAATATCTGCTTTATATCTTTGTTTTGCTATGATGAAATAAAAATTTACACGTTTCACTATGATAATGATAATTTCGTTTATTATAAGTGACCATTGTCTACTTTTATTTGTTTTTTGAATTGATTACATTTTTTAAAAATCATGAAAATTGACATTTGCTTTCATTTCGATTTTAACAAATCATATCAAGATGTTATATCTTTGAAACGCAAACATTCTGATTGACAAATCCATTAGCTGACGAAACGCCTACAACTAAGTAAGTGTGATTTCTTAGACAAGATAAGATGAACATTCCTAAATCAGAGTTCTAATTTATCCTGTGCGTAAACTGTTTAGGCAAAACATTGATCTTTGTTTGTGAAATAAAAGTTGCTTAAGTGTTAAATCCATATATTACTAAAGCTTTGGTCCTACATTATATTGTTTTTATTTCTTTGACACTCATCTGTTAATCTTCATATTGCGTCAGATGTTTCCATAACAAACTGTATATGATTCATATCATACCCGCCTGGAATGTGGTACTAGTGCTTTATCAGCTCTTAAAGCTGCTTTCAATAATGATATAATAACAAAGTGGTAACTGAAGAATAAAGGTGAGGCACATTATACAATACTAACATCAATTGCTTGGTGTCGAAGTCCTACTCATTGTCAAGCACCACTTATTTTGAAGTGCATAGATCAGAGAACAAAATATAGAATATCCTCCGCCTAAATTTAGAACTTTTGTTCTTATAAACGTTTTATGTTTCATTTATTGAACTGTCGTTGTATATGAAACGTTGTGACATGTAGAACAGATAAGGAAAATAGAAAACCTAAGCAAATTTACGCAAAACGAATTCTTTCTTACATGCCTTAGTAAATATCTTCTGCAGTGATTATGATATTAATTTTTGTTCGTGTAATTTATATGTATATACTTCCAAAGGATGTTTTAAGCAATATTTTGCATTGTCCAAAATGAAAACAGAATTTCCTTAATTAATTGTGTCCATTTCACTCATATTTGATGATTAGGCTTTGACATTACTAGTGCTACTATGAAAAGTATTTTATCCATTCTAGTTTAAGTACAAGAGATGTATCGTATTCTATTATACAGAAAGAATGTTGATTAGCCGACTTAGAGTGTCTATTAAGTCACTGTTTTATAAAATATGTAACTATCTATGGTAAAAATGAGTGAATGTTCTCAGTCATCCAGTAGTAGTAAGCATGAGAAAAAGAGTAAATCTGTTTACTGGACTTACTTGTTTTAGCAAACTACGTTTCGTGTAAGCAACACTTTGTCAGGGTTTGACCCGCTAGATTGCTCTAATGAACCTCAAAACTCTGGACGGTATTTACATATTAAAGACACAGGAAACTCTATTAACTTTCAAGACGCCATCGTCTTGGACAAGGAGGAACAGTGGCACTGGAGAAGAGGTAAAGACACAATTTGGGAACGTGTCGGAGATCCATCATTGAACAAGAAGGAAGGACTGCGACACAACTTCTCCCATTAGTGGGACCAAGCCATCAACACTCTCCTGAGTCTGTCACGTGACCTATTCAGCGGGTCAAAACCTAACGAAGTGTTGCAGGGGCAACACGAAACGTCGCAGATTTACTATTTTACTCATATCTAAGGTAATGTGTCATACATCTTAATAGATTCAGACTGACTATTAGTCAATAAGTCAATAGTCAGACAATTATTCAATATGCAATATATCATATTATTGCCGAATAGTAGTCAGATGTTTTAATTCCTGTCGAAAAGATTGTGTAACTCTGCTATCACAAAAGCAAGTTAAATTGATACATTTGATAAAGGTGTTAAAATTAATATCTTACACTCCTATGATGAGATTAAACACAATTGTCTACACCAATTCATCATTATGTGATCATATGTTACTTCTCAAACTGGAAGATTTGAGTGGCTGATACTTAAGATATGAATAACCATGTCTTTAACATGTCTCTATCTGTATCTGGTTTTGTCCTGCTTTATTATATCATATTAATAAAGCAAGACAAGACCAGATGCGATCAATTGCGTTCATTAACTGAGCTCAGTAAAGTGTGCTATGTGCGATTTGCTTTTAAAAATTACATCTCCGCAACATCTACAACAGCAACAACTTAATTTGAGAGAGACGCTGAGTTGATACAGATAAATTGGCTTATATATGTATAGACGTTAATGATTTTTTGTCTACTATTTCGAATGTCATCTTAGCAATCAAACATCAGTCTCAGTCTAAGTGACTTCATTTTAACAGTCAGGAAATATATACAATGAGTAATATTTATCAATAATGTTGCATAAAAATTGCCTATTATTATGTTTTGAGACAGATGTAACATGCTATACCTTCCTGAATCTCCACAGCAGCTATAAGTTATAAACTGAAGTATTTCCTAAAAGGAGACATTTGATTATTTCAATGTATTTGATTTCCTAATATCCTTCCTTTTAGTATACAATGCTTATCTCAACCCCCACTTGTGGCTATGAATGCGACCTTAGAAACCTTTTAACAAATGCATTTGATCCTTTAAAGTGTCTATGCTAAGCAAACACAGACAGTATTGCCAGATGCGGTATGTAAAGTAATTGTGATAGACTCATCTTAAGTAACAAATCAGCGGCTCAGCCATTACCAAATACTTCAAATGTGGAATATTAAGTAATTAAGACAAACTTATCTTTTACTGATCAATATCCTCGTTAGCAGAAGATGTTTAAGTAACAACACACGCCTATGGCAGTTTGATGATGATTTTTTGTTTTGTAGGATTACATTAAAAGCAAGTTGTGTAAAAGATAACTGCATGTATTCTAAGCAAATGGTCGGCACGAATCTGACATTTTAAAAAGATTAATGAGCCAAAATTAAATTTGAACTAGACATAATTCCGTACCTGTTGTGACGTAGATCCTGTCGCTACCTTTTTTTTCTTAACGTTTGACGCAATTTACGTTAAAATCAGTTTTTTTCCAAAATGGTATTAAATAATCATGTTTGGTAACAAAATAATTCCACAAGCCTCCTCTATCACTTCATATGTCTACAGTTGTCATACAAATCTAGGTTTTAAAACTATAAGCATCTAAAAACGTGCAGTTATTTTTTGGTAACCCTGTATAAAAGGAACGCATTTGAGTGGTTTTTTAAAATAGATTTGACAAATTTGACATTTCAATAACCATTTAGTGTTATATAAAATTAAAATTAAAATTGACAAACTTACGCTTTATTACCTTAAGATGTTGTTAAGGAAGTTATTTTAAAAGAACTAATTCCAGCCAACATTCGTAGACTTGCGGCTAGCAGCTATCGTAACTGATTTACCGATATATAATGTGCGAAAGGCACATTGGAGGATAATAATGATATTTGAAAATAATGGCTCGGGCTACATTTTCAAGTGTTATGGTTACTGATAAAATATGATTAGACATTTTAATTCCTAATTTATCATTCTAAATCTCCATCATAATGTCAGTAAAATATATGTAATGTGTACCGCGAGTGTAATTCTAATTAATTGTACTGAACGAAATGACAGGAATTTAATTTAGTTTGGGATGCTGACATCAGTTATTGACTGCAACATCTAATGACGTAAGTTTCACTGAGAAAAACGTGATCGTATATCGTAATCCAATGTCATCCCTTTTATTTTGTTGTATAAAGTCATTAAAATTATAGAATAAAACATGTTTTATATGTCTTGTTATATGTGTAAAGTAACGTGAAATGAATTAGATTTAGACCGTTGGACGAAAGCTTGCCATTTTGATATTTTAAAGCTAATCAAAACGGCGCCATTAACTGCACGGACACAAAACGCTGATTTGAAAACAATTACACAACTGAGTATTACTTAGGAATTGAGGGTTAATTTATTGACCTGAAAAGAATGGTAACATGATATCGCTTCTGTTATTGTTTAATTCATAGATTAAAGAAAGTACAGATTGGAAATAGGGCTTTTTGCACCCTAAATATTCTTATAATATTATTCTGTGCATTAAGGAGTCTTAATGTATATTTTATGTATAGACTCAGTGGGAGCAGCTCTTAACCTGACACGTGATGGAGAAGGTAATTGGTGACGCTATTCTATCTCTCATAATGGAAAAAGGGCTATTTTGTGATACTTATGTTAATCTTAACTTTGGTAATTAAAAATGAATTTCAAATACAACTATTCCACTTTGATGCTTAATAACGTGTTTGGAAATATTTATAAACAAACCCATCTAGTCTCTAGATCACCATATGTAAGAAAATATAGACATTAAAATCAATTACAGGGACATTAAAATACTTTTAGACAATATTTATTATCTAGTGATACTATGAATAGCAGTCAAGTTAGCTCAATCGGTAAGGCGCTCGCTTGCGGTGCGGAAGGTCCCGAGTTCGAACCCCGCTGGTGCCAAATAAGTTGAGTGTGCTTGAAATTCCCTTGGACAAGGAACTAACTGCTAATTGTCTCGTGGAAACCCGTACGAAACTCGGGGAGCTGATCCGGGCAGCGATGGTACGTATGTGGGCTGATCAAGGTTCAGCGCCCCTAGAGGTTGTCGCAGAACCTGAAATTATGCTTGGTGTGGAATGGAGCTTACTTGGGCCACAGTGGTCAGCGAACACCTGTAAAGTGTGCAGAGGCCGAGTGGAATTACAAATCTGGGAGGCATAGCGCACTATAAATCCCCAGTATTTTTTTTTATTATTTTTTAATACAACACATGATACTTGCGTTTCAAAACTCCTCCCGAAATCTTTGTAAGCGCACCGTGCTGAAAATGTTAATAAATCAGGGGAATTTGGAATATAGCTATGAGAAATTATGCACTATGATTGACAGAAGCAAAAAAAACCGCTCTGATTGGTCTGACAGGATATCTTCAACCCAGATTGGTATATTGAAATGACTGACATACTATAAAACGGAATCTTCAAATACATTCTAGAGATATTGGAGAATATGATATAAAAAGTAACCCCTTATGAGTTTTCAATGAGAAGATTTTGGAGCGGATGTGCCTTAGGAACTTTCACAGTTTTATTTCACATTGTATATACTGTGTTTCTTTTACATATATCGTACTTAGTTTACGTCATGTGTATTTAATTTCTGATTTTATTTGGTTTAATATTTTACTCAGACACTGATTGTGTCATGTTGAATATTTGACGACAATTCAGCACTCTGCAATCAACATGATATAGGTATCTTCTAGATTTTGGAATGCTATATTGAGTTTTAAAGTGTGTTTTGATGCCCTATTCAGGCGTTATAAACTTACCTGAACTAGCATATCTTGATAAATTCGAAGCGACAGAATAAACAAGAGAATACGTTTAAAGGAGCTTGGTCCGATTTTTCAAAATTTAGTTATAAATGTCATATAAAAGAGGATCCCTAAAGAGGGCTAAGCTTCAAATTTTAGCTGAATCGGTCAAGCCGTTTTGATGTTATATGTAATTTTGTATTTTAGCACTGCCTATTCCTTACTGTGTGAAATTAATTATGGTTACCATAATTAGAGACATTTTCATATGTATCTCCAAAATGGAACATAACTAAGCCATCAAATTTCACATGGGAGTTTAAAAAAAGTTGAAGCATCGGACCATGCTCCTTTAATTTATGATTTTTAAAGTAAATAATCACCATAGTCGTCAAACCCCTAACGTTTACTGGCTTTCGTCAATCACGAATAATTATTATATCACATAAATAATAGTCGTGAGCAGATGCATTGATAATTTTCAAAATTCGTTGATGTTTTGAAACGTTTCCTAAATAATTTTGTATTTTCTTGATGAAGAAAAATACATTATAAATACTTACAATTGATATAAAGAGTATTGATGGTATATATCAAGGTAACCTTCAATCTTACAATTGGCTGCCCGCCTCTTGTAAGGTTACTCATAATATTGCTTAGGTATTGTAAGGTTGATTTAGTCAGACTTAACTCGTTTACACGAAAACATGTTACAAAAAATAACTTAGGAGAATTAGGAATTTTAGAACGGAACCTCCTATGAACTTGTTTTGCTATTAATAGATAGGTATGATCCTTTCCTATCCAACGATATCAAGATCATTAAAATCGGTCAAGGCGTTACGTAATTATGACGTCATAAAGTACTTTCGGATCGGAAAATCAGGCAAAATTGCATTAATGGAAAAATGGCAACCACAATCAATTTTGCTGTAAAAGTTCTAAATAACAAATTTTTGTCCGGTTTTAACATGTGTTATAAGTTCAAAATTGCGACTTAAAAATTTCCGGGATTTCACACAACCACCCCCCCCCCTACACCCCAACTTTGACGGCCTACCCAAACTCCACATACCCCCTATTTTTTTTCATCAAAATGACCGCAAAGGATGTAAAAAAGGTAACTCAAATGTCTTCGGGCCGGTTGCTTTTGCGTTTTTATGAAGCGGGGAAAAAAACCTTGTGGAGTCTGACCCAAACGCTTCGTAAGTGATATGTGCATTCCGACCTGAGCAATTCACTACTAGCACGGTCCGCCATTTGTGGGGAGAGCCTCGATCTGACAGTCAATTAAACTAGTATGTTACATAACGATGTATTCACTTCATGCAAGGTCAATAGTTTTTGAAAGAGGGAATCCAACTGTTAATCGTAATATTATGTAAGTTCCCATCATATAGCTCAGTTGTTCCCATTTATCTCGCAAGCCAGGTTGAGGCTCTCCCCAAAATGGCGAAACCGTGCAATAGGCCAATACAGGCCGTCCCCTTTACCTTTATACTTCACCTAATGAATTACACAAGATAGTGTTAGGTTTGCTAGTGGATAATCTTTGTTGTGTCTGTATTAAAATGAATAACGCGAAACTTGAAAATGTAACTTCCTACAGGCATAATAACGCAATCAATTTAGAGTATTCAAGGACTTTATAACATTTTAGAATTATTATATTTTTTTCAATGGTCAACTGTTTTTACAAACAACTTTAGTGATTTTCAAATCAAGTGATACTTTATGAACCCACTAAAGAGAAACCACAAATCATGAGAGATCTAGATACATGTAACTACACAAGAAAAAAGAAAGAAAAATATTGCATACCGAGAATAGAAAATAGCAAATTGTAATTCAAAAACAATGCAAGGAAGTCTAATAGCCCGAGGAATGGAAAATCACTTGCATCGCTAAGTACAATCAGGCTCTTTCTGTTTATATAATTGTATTAATATGTTGCCTCAAGTACAATATGTCAGGACATTCTAAACATTATCGAAAAAGCGCAAAGTTGTTCAACTAAAATTAAAGATGACGACATGGCAACAATGCAAGCAGAATTTCTTAATCTCTTTTTTGTCATGACTTAACCTTTGTACCAATGTGACCGAATTTGAAGTTGATACAATAAATATGTCCTGTGGTCATCCCAACCTTACCAGCTTTACCTTATAAGAACGCTTGTCTTATTATCACAGCATTTTATTTACACTCAACGATGGATAAGAAATCTTAACGTATTCGATTAGTGTCAATTAGTGGAGCCCTGATGTTACCTGCTAATAACAATTTTGATTGATTGTCCATTTCAGTTATTATTTCATTCCTTGTAAATTATGTTCAAATTTATTTATGTCTGCGCGTCACTTTTTATAGCAAACTATATAGATTACTTTTGGTTGCACTCAGTTTGGACACATCTAAACCTATACTGTCATATTCTTAAATTATATTATCTGAGTATATACTGTAATACCACTTGCAACTTGATCTAACCGATGCATCATCTACTTTATCTATTTTCCTTTTATTTTAGCATTGTTGTCAATAAGTATGCAAGATATATTTTCAAAATATATCGTTTTACGTCAGTTTGCTTTAATACAATCTAAAAAGTAGCATTCATATTTAATATTAGTTTGAGCTTGTTGCTTGAACAACTTTAAACGATAACCTAAAATATTTATTTATGATGTTACAGGTTTAAACATCTACATATACAATTATTTGGCGGTTATCTTCATGCAATATGCTGGAGACAGTTCTGGTTTGTAAAGTGTTTGGACAATTAATCTATATTACATGAAAATTGTCCTCACATGGTTAAGTTAACTATTGAAATGTTATGCTGGATGTTGTGTTCTTTTTTTCACTCGGTTGTGCTTCACTTATCAACAATCCAATAAATGGTCCTGGAAATACTTATGATGTGTTTATCTCTGTCAATGACATTAACAGTTAAATATGACATTTCAATAGGGACTGAATTCATTCATGCTCAGTTGAGACGTTGTGTAAAATAGTATTTCAAACAAAGCAGATCAGATTTGTGTCGATTTTAAAACAAGTGTTCACAGTATAATTTTATCAGAAAAGATACTTAGTGACATATTTTGTTGTTGAAGATTTCAGGAGTTCAAAAAGACAAGACTAATTAAAGTTCTAGTTGTTAAGATTAATTAAATTGTACATAGTTTAGTTAAAAGAATCTACTGATGCTAATAAGAAAATTAACATCACCTGATATGAAACTATTGCCATGATGTTATTATTACAATATCAATAATAAGGGTTTTGTTTTTGTTATTTAACGATCGAAATAATTTTCAAGTCGTTACGTATAAACACGTACATCGATTCAAAAGTTATCAAATCAATTTACGCAATCAAATTTATTTTCTTCTAGCTCAAGATCATAAACTCGGTTCAACTTAGTAAAATAAAACGCTTTTTATACACCAGACGTGTGCTTGTTAAGGAATTTGTTGTGTGATGAATATACGTATCCAGCTTATAGAATCCGTACACAAATAAAGAAAGTCTCAGGTTTCTAGTTTTCAAGTGATTTACATAAGCACTGGAAGATGTTTGTGCCGAAATGTAAGGCGTCTTTTCTTCAATACTTGTGGCATCTGCGCACAAATCTAAGCATGCATCGTTGGCAACGTACATACACTGTTAGTTTAACAGGAACGTCAACACTTGAAATTTGACGAGGGTAAGACAATGTATTATAATTTTATTCAAGAATATAAAGTTCAGAACCGAGAATAATAATTGTGGGTGCGTGTATGTTCTGCAATTCCAATACCTGCGTTCTTCTAAAAGAAATATTTTGAGTCCAAACGGGCTAGAATGTCTATTTTTCCTTTTCTGTTTTATCAGAGTGAGTAGAAAAGACTATCGTTATCACCAAAAGTTCCCAACCATGATTGGTGTCTAATCGTTTCTTCCTTCTTTTTCCTTTTTGTTTGTTAGTTCGTTTCGTCTATTTTATCTCAGGGATCAGACTATACCGTTTCCATGGTCTTTTTTTCAATTCCCACGGATGTTACTCCTTTCATTTTTTATTAAAATTTATTTAATAGTGTTCATGTTCTGAAAAACAAAGATCAAGACTTTTTAGAGCTGTACGTAGTATATTCAGGTGTTATGATTCTTTTTACTTAAACATAAACATCCTCTTAACTCACATAAGTGATTCTTCTTCATATTAAAAAAAGAATCTTAATACTTTTCAGGATTTAGATATGAACGTGATTTTTAGATATGAACGTGACAGCCGGGATCCGCCCCCCCCCTTCCGATCTCGGAAACCGATTGACGAAACATCAAGTGTAGGGTACTGGTGGATAGCTAGGACCCTCACAAATCCATTGGTACCAAAAAAATT
>JXSR01S025413.1:155865-168692 GCA_000969725.1 Ophiothrix spiculata
CCCTTCCGATCTCGGAAACCGATTGACGAAACATCAAGTGTAGGGTACTGGTGGATAGCTAGGACCCTCACAAATCCATTGGTACCAAAAAAATTGACGTCACAGTCATAAGTGACGTCGCGTCGAAAAACGCGAAAATCACCAAAAATCGCCAAAATCGTGGTTTTTCGCAATTTTTTCGAGCATAAGTTGCAATTTTTATCAATAATGTGTGTCAAAGTATACTTAGGCATGTTCTTACTCTAAATACATCAAATAAATACAATAAAACATAGTGGAAGTGTATCATAATAACAAAAAACACGATTTGTATGTAATTTGCATTGAAAATCAGTTTTTGGACAGTTTTTCGGTTGACCCAGCGTGCCATTACGGAACGCCATATCCTAACCCTAGGTCCGATGTTCACAAAAATGGTCTTAAAAGAAGCGCAAGGCTTTAAGAATAAAAGTCAAGAAGTTTCAGCGCGAAAAAATAACAACCGGCGGAGGTATAAAAAAAATTCCGGAGGGGGGGGCGGCTCTTTTAGGGTTAATTAAGGGTCAGTGGCCTAGGTCACCGGCCACTGGATTCTTACACAAAATGGAACTGTAGGCTTTTGAATGTCTGTGTCGTCCTCGATCTTTGTTCAGCTATCTTGACTGTCCTGATGTATAGAAATGAATGTGTATGACGTATATTTCATTTCGCATTATCTTATTTTAATTTGAACCATTGTCAAAAAAAACGATGAACTCTGATCTTCCGCTTCTATCCAAACGTCGTGATATTGCTACTTTTAATTTTTCTAAACTAGTCTTGGCATGTTTCATCTTATCTCCCTATGTAATATTTAAGTGGGAGTGGGACGGTACAAGAATCTTGAATATCTTTCTTTTAGAAATCAAATGACGATTTCTGCACAACAGTATGGCAATCACAACATAGCGCTGCTTTGATTGATAAAATATTTTTATTTTGAACATAATATCGTCCCATTATTGTTACACTGTTTGAAATACATTATGAACAACGCCACAAAGAATATCGGAACTTTACCTTTATCATAAGGTTAACAATACCCCCATTGTGAACCTTCAAAACCTTAGGCATTGTCTACATTAAAGTAATAAAGTTTACCGCAATGAAACTATCTAGAACGGAATATAAAGATAATCCTTGAATCCATAGTAAACCCCTTAACATGTTAGCCCTCTCCTCTGAATGCACAGTCTTGGGCTCATATTAACCTAAATTGCCAGTATGAAAGCTCAACAACAATGCAAGTCTTGTATTTCCATTCTACGTGCCAGGTGAAGTAATCAACCACTAGAAATCTAACAATTTGACATTTTTGTTCCTGTGTTATTGTTAGTTTCTTACAGATGAAAAAAAGGTACTCAAGTCAAACAAAAGACCTTAGTGGAAGAAGTGGTCAAGTGCCATTTTGACAAAATTGAGTTATTGGTGGTTTTGAAGTCGCTGTAGGAAAGAAAATATTTTGGCAAATTTTTGGGTGATTTACCCTCTCGTAAGGGGTCGTCACGCTTGAGTGAATTTTGGGTAAAATTTGAAAAACGTTCAAAATATGTCAAGTTACATATCAAATTACGCGTCTTGTCATACAGATTCAACATATATATGGTTTTATACACCTTCAGGGCATTGTTGAGGAGATATAACCTAAAAATCGATACGAGGTCAAGTGAGGTCAAATTTTCAACAAGGTCCGATTTGCGTGAATGACATATCAAATTGTTTGTCTTGTCTTGCAGATTTCAAAAATATAGGCTTTGACAATGTTTTGATAACTTATTTGAGAATACAGAGAAATATTTGTTTAGAGACCATGATTTTAGTGGAAGAAGTGGTCAAGTACAAAATAGTGATTATTGATTATAGAAAATCTCGATAATCGATACAGACCTCGAATTCTCTGTAATTGGTAATATTCTGTAAACAATAACAAAAACCTAATAAGAATTGAGTACCTCTCGTAATTTAAAAGTTATTAAAAACTCAGAACTTATCAAAACGCTCATAACTCAAAACTAGTATTTTGGCACTTGACCACTTCTTCCACTAAGGTCTTCTATTATACTTTCCTACGAAAATTGTTGGTTACTTATTGAAGACAAGATTGGAGGTACGTATATCTGTTGTCTATAGGGTTTAGCAAACAATACGACAGTAGTAAATCCGAAAGCTAAGTATTGGAATTACACATACATTTTTGTTTCTGCCATTAACACTCAATGTACGGAGAGATGAAGTCTGAAGGAACCACATCGGTAAATAAATTGTATATCGTCGACTGCTAGGTTGAGAATGCCTGTTGGCAGGCTGAACGTGACCCTTATTGCCTAATTCCAGAATATGTAGAAAAAAGTGTTTTCCCAAAAAATGATGAAGTTAATCCTGCTTATTGGATTGTTATTCATATTTCATATTTATTGTTTCCATAAAAACGATACAGTAAAACACATTAAAACAATATAGTTACATATACACAATCATTATGGAGGAATAAGCCGGAAGACCAATAAGGTCTGGAAGTAGCCTATCCCTGTGAAAAAAAACCCATAAAATCTTAAGTCAAGTAACATAAAAAAAAATAAAAAAAACCTCAAATTTGCTCAACACAAGACAACACATGGGACAAAAGGATGTCGGATCGAAAAGCTATGAAATTAGATCATTCGTATTTGCTACGAAGGGTTTGCTTCAATTGTTTACGGAAGTACTTCACGGATTTTGATTCTTTTTGCGATTTGGGTAATGAATTCCAAAAGATTTGGCAAGAAGAACGAGTGCTGCGATCAGAAAAGCACTTTTTGTTGTTTGTAACATTCAAATTATTTGCATATCGTGTTTGATAATTATGAACCTCAGATCGTTTTGAGAAAAAGTTCTTAAAGGCAATTAGTAAATCATTTATTGAAGAAATTTTATGACTTTTGGAGAACATATGATTTCTTGTGAGTGGCACTATTGTCCAAATGGGAATGGGCGCACTCAAAATGAAGCGTAACTTTGATGCGCGGCGTATCTTGAAAACTTCCACATCCACCAGGCCTTGACCATGACCATGTTGTATGTAAAATCAATGGGAACGTAGTTACCGGTGTGTATCCTACATGAATTGATATGCCCCTCCCTAAAATCTTCCCGTAAACAAGTCATTTCTACCGTAATGGGTTCAACGCTGAAAATTTACCAAATGCTTGCAAGATAGCCCTGTAGGGAGTGATTTTACAAATCCTTCCATGTGATTGTGAGTATATTTGAAGATTATGCATTTTGAATGGACACTCTCTCTGAAGCTAGTGTAAACTTCCAGGTCAAACTGAGTTTATAGCAGTAAGTAACAGTAGTAGGGTGAAACATTTGGATCGCTGCTATTGAAATTATGTACAGCGTCCACCAGGCATACCAGAGCTCATAATTATTGCAATTAGATTGATCTGGTATACCATTATTTTTAAATAATAGCTCCTCTAGTCCGACAGAGCAAGTGGTCAAATGGCCTAGCTGATCAGTCTGAAAGGTCGGAGCTGAATTGCACATTTAATTCATATAATTGTTTGAAATAGCCCAATTGTCTTTAGGTTGAGAGTTAGTATCATAAAAAAACCGATGGCCAACCCTGGTTTAGATATTCAAGTGCACACAAGAAAGAGACATTTTGTGGGGAAAGTAGCTGCCATAAATTGTTGGTATATTTAACAAAATGAGTGCACCAATGATGCAATTACCCGCAACACCTGGGAATCCCTGAGGAACCCCTGGGAAATCATGCAGCCCACTTTGTCACAAATTTTATGAATTGTGCTCATTTGATAGGTTTTTTTATTTTATTTTATTTCAATTTGAACTGGCTCATACGTGCACCCAGCACTACTACTCTTTCCTTATGATATTAGGTTATAAGCTACAATGCACTACATAATTATAGGAACAATAGATTGAGATGATTATTGCATAGTTTTGTTAATATACGGAAATTTTGGAAACCTTTGATATATTACTCTAAAAATCCATTCAATGTAAAACATTGAAATTGAAATTAAGTCTCATTAGGCTTTCATTTCTTTTGTTAATCTAATAGTAATACAATTGTACGTGTCACTATCATCGCTTATTTTCCTTAATATTTCCAAGAATAATTTGACATGTGAGAAGGATCACAATGTACATTTTAAAATGTTAAATGTAACAGGGAAATATCAATATCTTTCAAACAGTATTCCAAAATATATTACGGATATCAATTCTTTCTAGGCAGTAGTGACAATTACATTTCAGGGAACAAAACATTACTGACAGGCAGCAAAAGGAAATTGCTCGATATGTAATATTTGATTAAAATTCAGCATTTGACACCCGAAAGAAAAGTAATTACAGTTAGTGGAAGTTGCAATTACTTGGCAGGCTCTTCTTTTGATATGTTGGTATCCTTGTTTAAAAAAAAAGGCTTGAGGGAATTCAGGATATTAGTGGATGTATTGAGGGTCTAAGATGAATAGCGGATGCTTTAGTTATGTTATTTCAAAATTGAAATCGAGAATTGGGTTGCTTAAAGCACGTTTGATCCTAGCTGGTAATTACGACTGCAAAAAGACGGGCGCTACTTCAATGTTATCGTCACATGTTCTTATCCTAAATGTCATTCTTTATTATCATGTCTTTGTTCAATACAACACTTAAGCGTTATTGGTTTGTTAGCTACTACATATAAGTTAAAGAATTTAAAATAGATATAATGATTGAACTGATTTATGTACAACAACTCAAATGCATAACATTTTTTCGCGACATCTAAACGTTTGGCTCAGCAAGTATTTAAAAGACCTATAAAAATTGCTTTAGTCCGAGACATTATTTTTAGAGCAATATTTCACGAGAACTTAACAGATCCCAACTGTAGATGAGTATGTACTGAACCTGCATAATATATAATTTGTAACTTATTTTTGTTTTCTAAATATCATTTGAAATTGTTGTAAGATTGGTATAAAACAAGCCTTTTCCTAAATTATGATCACCATTTAATGTAAAATGGTTTAAAATGTCCTTGATAAATATAACGATGCAGATATTTACCTCTTGCTGCAACGTTGTGACCGGTGATATATAGATTTTAGCATTTCGTAGCTGTTTCCTGGTAACAAAATACGTCAGGAATTGAGTTTATTTTTGGTCTTGATCCTTGGGTCAGTCTGTCAATAGAAGATTGGTTTCTCCATCATGTTGACCGTCTGTCAACTATATCTTATGGTTGAAAATAAAGCATTGGGATTACCAAATATGTAGCTAACAATAAACACAAAAAATACCATAATTTTGTGATTTTGAGCTGCAATTTTAAAGAAGGCATATTAATTCCATTTCTTATTCATTTGTCTTTGTTGAGGAAGGATTAGTTTAATAATAGCTTTAGTATTCCAGTTGGAAAATTGAAGGCTCTTTGATAAAACATTTTTCCTATCCATTTTTTGAAGATCTGTTAAATCAAACTATTTCTTTAAAACCAATCTTCAATACATTGCCGTAAACAATTATTGAGGGCAAATCAATAAAAACAACACCTGTATACATTATCCTAATACACGCTGTACATTGATTGCTACGTTTTCCTCGCTTAGAGTCAGTTATACAGTCCCACTATGTAATCATGTAAAAACAAAGTGCTATGTTTAGAAGGCTAGAGAACCAATATAGGTAATGCTTTAAGGGGAAAAAATCATTTAAAACAAAAACAGAAATGTAAAAAAATAAGACCACGTATCCTATCCATAAAGCTAGAACATACTTTTGACTCGTGTTAAAGTTTTTTGAGGTGATCAAATTGGTCACATGTGTTGATATTGGCTAGTATATCTTTACTCTAATATATTTCCTGCCGTGCGGTATTTGTGTTTCTGTGTCAAACTTAAGTGAAAGAAAACATCGCGGAAATCGTATAGAGATATCAGCTTAATGGCGTTTGCTTCAAAGCAATGTCGTCAAATATGACACCTTAATGGTATTATATCGATTTAAATCTCGCGTTTGATCAGATTTATTCCCGTCAGAAAAAATCAAAAGTAACTTTTTTCACCTTGAAATCACCTTATATTTTGTTATCGCGTATTTTTCATTTGAATTTTTGGACCTGGTTGCCGGTAGCCGGCATATGGTTTGAAATAATGTTTACGACTTGGCAGCATATTACTTAAAAGGACATACTTGTGATCACCCAATAATGAAAACAACAATCTCGTATGCAAAGCTTTTTAATTTGTAAAAAGGTAAGTGATTACTGGGAGTGATTCATTTTTCTGTTTGTCGAAATTGCACACTAAGTTTGTTGAAGTTTCATCCGGTGATTAAACATTTTGCACGCCAGAATATCAGTCATTATTAACTCTCGTCTACCCAGGCTATTTTTTGTAACACGTCTACCCAAGGGGGGTTGTTGGAACCCCCCCCCCCTAAATTTTTGGAACGGAACCCCTATGAAGTTGGTCCTCCCCTATCCAATGATACCAAGATCACAAAAATCAGCAGAGGCGTTACGTTATTATGACGTCATAAAGCTCTTTCGGATCGAAAAATCGGGATTTTGGCAAAATGGCCACCAATTAAAATTTTGCTATAAAAGTTCTAAATGACCAATTTTCATCGGTTTTTTTGCTAATAAAGAAGGGAAATGATAATTCTAACAAGCCCTGCGAGTTTCAGCTTCATAGAATGCATAAGTTTCCGGGGCTTCAACAACACCCCCTATTGACGGCCTACCTTAACCCCAACTTAGGTGGTACCCCCCTAATTTTTTCATCAAAATGACCGCAAAGGATGTAAAAGAGATTACTCAAATGCCTGGGGTCTGTTACTTTTGCGTTTTTATGCAGCGGAGAAAAAAACTAAGGGGGATTGCAACCCTCCCCCCCCCTGGGTAGACGAGGGTTAAGCAATAGAAAACTCACTATTTTGATTCGCCTTCTTTTTCTAAACAATATTTGTTTAATTGGAAATGTTCATACTAATGCAAAGCAAGGACGCCAGTGTGTTGTTATCCCAATATGATCAAGGGGTTGTTGGCGGTCTTTTTACCAGCTTTAACAATTGCTCCGCGATCTTAAAGTAAACATGAAACTTCACAATATATTACTAGTATGT
This sequence comes from Ophiothrix spiculata, assembly GCA_000969725.1. Lineage (NCBI taxonomy): Eukaryota > Metazoa > Echinodermata > Ophiuroidea > Amphilepidida > Ophiotrichidae > Ophiothrix > Ophiothrix spiculata. The sequence goes on from JXSR01S025413.1 coordinate 163,006, forward strand.
TTGTATTAGTATGTTTGTATAGCATGAGCCTTTAGGGCGAGTGTTATAACATATTTAACGCCCATTCACAAGTTGTAGAGCTAGAGAGATTTGTTTGCCAAATAATTTGTCTATGCAGGGGTTGTTATCACAAAATTATAACAATTGTTGGTTTGAATAAAAAAATCAAGATACCATAAAAGGTTTTAGCTCCAAGACAAGGTAATTTTGCAATGCCACTGGCAACATTTTCTAATTAGACCAATTATTACATAAGAATTTATCTTCACTAGGCGAGGTCATTCTACTTCATGGTGCTGATATATAATCATGATGATAGAAACATTTTTACATACTAGAAAAACTATGTTCATAATAAAATACATTGTTACTCATCAAATGTTTATTTTACTGATATTATATATTTTTTTCAAACAAAGTTACTCTGTGGAAATTAACCAAAACAACCTTATTTAATCATACATGTTAAGGGACATGACCAGTCCTGTCAGATTTACAGATGGTCCGATAAGTAGAGCAAACATTCAACAAGTCAAAACACAGATGTTGCCTGAGAGACAAGATGACTATGTAGGGGGGGGGGTAAGATATAAAGCATTCTGTGCGCTGAAGCAACAAAGCTGATTGCAACATGATTCAGAATAATATCTATATCTGTTGTATATCTTCAGTATCTATGTTGGATCTTTGTTTCAGTATTTCCTATATTGCTTATTATGCTTCTATTCTCACTTTCATTTTTGTAGGTGGGAGTAAACTCATTTGAAAACATGTCAAAACTAAATACCCATACAACTCAGAGCGAAGATTACTAGATATCATGGACTTGTCTGTCTTTGATTTGTTTATAAGTAAGTAAACAGCCATGCTTTTACTTTTACACAAAACATCTTGTCAGTACTATATCTATATACAAAGGGTGTTAAATAAGTTAGCGGTCTGTGGTAAAAACTAATATGTTATGATTGATTAAAATATGCAGAGTTTCAATTAAATAGCTTCTTCATTTTTTCATTTTACAGGAACTAAAAGCTTGCATGTTCATGCTAATGAATTATATCTAGCATAAAATATCTATATTTTACAGAAGGAAAGAAACACAGTTTGTAATGGTCGTTAAATAACCAGAGTAGGTTACACTCCTTACAGACTTCGTTCATTGTCAGAGTTACACTACAGAATAGTTTTTTTTATTTGGTTTTTTTTTTTAGAAAACTTGTTTAATCATTTTCATCTGCATAATAATAGAGATTTCCTGGCTATTTCAATGTTTATTTGGATTGAATTTACATTGCTTGATCAAACTACTCCAATATTGACGATTATTTTTATGGAATGTGGTAAATTTAGTTTATATCGATCTTAGCACGTAAAGGTGTGTATAGTACTATTAGAGTTAAACAAACTAACTAAATTTCAAAAATTCATAAATAACTTTGCTGTTACAAAATCGGTAATTATGTATTTGTTTTATACAAATCTTCGCTTAATTTGACAGTTTGATTTATAGTAGTACCGTACTATATACTATGCATGGATGTGATTTCCTACGTTTGTAAAAATACGATTCGGGTTAAAATCAGTCTGAAGTTAAATTTCCATACAGATTACTATAATGTTTTTCACGCATTTGGGTTTCATTTTTTTTTTTCTTAATTCAAAATATGGTTCACTCTACCTCTATCATGGTGGATACCCTGGTCACATAACGGCGAGGTTACAATGTGTTTACGGCGTCAATTCTGCGGACGCAGATCGTACACCGACCGGTGTCCGTGAGCCGTAGAGACAAGAATTTAATTCCAAGATAAAACCTTGCGCCGTGCGGTTTGTATACGATGTCTTCAGTTATGGTCACATAACCACCGGTGTCCGACCGGGCATCGCAATCATTCACCGGTGTCATACCGATGTCATACCAGCGTTACGGCGTTGCAGGATTGCGGCGTTGCGGCTTCTTGCGGCTTATGTGACCAGGGTGTCACACAAGTTCTCAGGTGGGAACCAAATCCCATTAACACATTTCTTACATTCTATTTGTTTACACAATATACTAGATTGAACATCCCGTAAACTCCACGTTTTCACAACCGAAGATTCCATGTGTGTATTATAGTCTAGGGGCTACCGTAACCCCCCATCCCTCCCCTTAGGCACAAGCAACTGTGATGTTTTTCTGTTAGCTAAGACCTAAGCTATCCGAATTTGCTTGTTTGCCAAATTGCCTGTGGTGGGTGTGGCCGTGAGGGCGCTGATTTCAAAATGGCCGCCAAAATACCATATTTCCATCATAAAACAGCTTGAAGTAACATGTTAATAACTTAATATCAACTTTTATCATTGGAAAATAACTTCTGGAGATACACCAAACACAATAGGCTTAAAATAAGGTAAAATACATGTTTCAAATTCAAAATGGCCGCCAAATGACCCTCAAAATAGCGTATTTTCATGAAAATTGACTGTATTTCTATCATAAAACAGCTTTAAGTAACATATTAACCATCTAATATTAATCTTTATCACTGACAAATGACTTCTGGAGATGTGAAAAATACACTAGGCTTAAAATTTGATCATATGTATATTTCAAATTCAAAATGGGGCCCATAATAAGTCCAAAATGGCTGCCAAAATACACTTTTCTCCCTCAAAATTGATTTGAAAGAAACCAGTATCCCAAATAATCAATAAATAACAGCTTTGGAGGTAACAAAAGAAGCCCTCCTCTCTTAATTTTTTTGTTAACATGATTTAAGTCCAAAATGGTGCCCAAAATAAGATCCAAAATGGCTGTCAAAATACATTTTTGTCATTTGAAACTGGCTTTAATTGACATTGGAACAGCATTTAAAATATGAAATATTCACAATATTTATTTGAAAATGGCTTGTAAAGTAACAACAGACCCAATCCTTCCTGAATTGTGCTGTAAGCATGCTTCAAACCCTAACTTGCCCCAACAATTTGGTCCAAAATGGCTGCCAAAATACATTTTTGTCGCTCAAAACTGGGTTAAAGTGGCATTGGAACAACATTTAAAACATAAGATATTCAAAATAATCAAGAGAAAATGACTTTGAGGGTAACAACAGTATCCTTCCTCCCATTTATGTGTTTTTAACATGTTTTGAATCCAAAATGGTGTTATTATTTGACCACTTTAGACCCAATTCTCTCTGAATTGTGCTGTTAACCTGCTTCAAACCAAAACTGGCCCCCACAATTTGGTCCAAAGTGGCTGTCAAATTACATTACTGTCGCTTGAAACCGGGTTTAAGTGGCATTGGAACAACATTTAAAACATTAAATATTAAAAATAATCAATAACAAACAGCTTGTATGCTTGGTACAGATCCAAGTTTCCCCTGGAACTCAAAATGGCCCCCACAATATGGTCTAATGGCCGCCACAATTGTTTTTTTGTCATTCAAAACTGGGCTCGAGTAGTATTAAACCAGCATTGAAAACATCAAATATTCAAAATTATCAATAGAAAATGGCTTTTAAGGTAACAACAAACCCATTCATTCCTTAATTGTGTTGTTTACATGTTTCAATTTCCAAAATGGTGCCCACAATTTGGAAAAAATTGTGCGCCAAAATACACTTTTGTTGCTTAAAGCCTGGCTAGAGTGTTATTAACAAAGCATTATCAATGGTAAAAATCAAAATAATTAATTGAAAGTGGCTTGTAAGGTAACAAAAGACCTAATCTTCATTGAATTATGCTGCTAACATGCTTCAAACCCAAAAGGGCACCCCACAATTTGGTCTAAAATGGTGGCCAAAATATATTTTTGTCACTCATAAATGGAATAGAGTGGTATCAGAACAGCATTAAAAACAATAAATATTCAAAATAATCAATCTGAGAAAACGGTTTTGAGGGTAAAAACAGTACCCTTCTTTCCTTAATTATGTTGTTAATGTTTTAAATCCAAAACACACATAATAAGCTTCAAAGTGGCCCCCAGAATACATTTTTGTTGCTCCAAACTGGGTTTAAGTGGCATTGGAACAGTAATTAAGAAATGAAATATTCAAAATAATCACTAAAAATACGAAAACATATTCAGTCGAATGTGAAAATAAATATTAATCATACATCAATACAAATTATACTGTCTTATTAAGGCAAAAGGAAATGTTGCTCAATATTGATTGATTTGATGGCGCAACTAGAGTAATTGTTGTAGGGAAATTATTATACCTCCTTTGACCTTGGGGAGGGGAGCATGGACTTTATTGAGTATTTCTTTGTACCTATCAATTTTAATGATCAGTCATTAGGCCTATTAGTCATGGGTGTGGCATAGCTTGGTAATTTGGTCACGCAATAACTTGAGATACAGCAGGCCTCTGCTACCTTGTACAGGTGCAAGAGTGTATCAAAATGGCAGTGATTTGTTGTATTTGCGGCAAGGCAAGTCATTTTCAAGGACCAATAATCTCAAGAGACATTTGAAAGGCTATCCACAAGATCGTTGTTCATTAAAATGTTCTGTTTGTGGCAAAGAGTTTCATAGTCAGTTAAACTTAAAGAGAGACATAAAACAATACACAAGACAGATCCTAAATTGTTCTGTAAATTTGCGGAGCACTCTTTGCACTTACATGTACTCTTACATGACATATTATTTACAGCCAACGTCATGATCGATTTCACAAATGCAAAGATTGTGGGAAATCTTTCCAACGGAAGTTTTCTCTGATACGGCATTCACATTTGCACAAAGACGGAACTATGTTTACTTGCAAGTACAGTCAAAAATAGTCATTGAAATGTTTAGTCCCCATTTTTGACTTAATTGTAGGGATCATTTTGGATTAAAACATTATCTGCGGAATGATATTTTTGTTGCGACCCTAAAATCTATTTTCCATTGATTATTTTGAATATTTGAATGTTTTTAAGTTTTATTAAGTCACTCTAACCCATTAAAAGTGACAAAAATGTATCTCGGAGGCCATTGGCGTCCTTATTATGAGGACCATTTTGGACATAATGGTCTGTTAATACCCTCAAGGCCATTTTGGATTGATTAATTTGACTCTTTAATGTTTTAACAGCTGTTCTAATGCCACTCTTACCCATTTTTGAGCAACAAAAATGGGTTTTAACAGCCATTTTGAACTTTAATATGTGCACCAATTTACATTTGAAACATAGTAACAAGTTATTTTCCATTGAATATTTTGAATATGTCATATTATTAATGCTGTTTTAATGCAATTCTAATGTATTTTGGCGGCCATATTGGACTTAATAAGGGCGCCATTTTGAATGTGAATTATGCGATTGATTTTGATCAAGTCATAGTAATCTTGTTTTAACCCTCTAGAGATGTTTCTGTCTACTAATTGTTTTATGATATTGGGCGTTAAAAAGGCTTTTTTACGTCAATTTTCATGAAAATATACTGTTTGGCGGCCATTTTGAATTTGGAACATGCATATAATCTAATACTTTGGCTTAATTTGTGGACTATTAGTTCCATACACCATTTCCTAACGATAATTTGGGCCATTTAGTGGTTTAAAAGTTGTTTTGAGTGGTTTATGGTGAAAATATGGTATTTTGGCGGCCATTTTGAAAAAGCGCCCTCAGAGCCACACCCACCACCGGGAATTTGGCAAACAGGCAGATTTCGATTGCTGATGGTCTTAGCTAACAGAAAAACATC